>PVJH01004391.1:0-126072 GCA_004026705.1 Nesogale talazaci
GGGGAGAAAGAGGAAATTCATCACAATGATCTTCATATAATCCCCTCCCAGGGAGATAGGCAACAGAAAAATGGGTAAAGGGAGACAGCGGTCAGTGAAAGACATGGAATTTGTTTTTTATAAATTATCAAAGGGTCATGAGGGAGGGAATGTGTGGAAGGGGGAAATTGAGCTGATAATACCAGCTCAAGTAGAAAGAAAATGTTTTGAAAATGATGATATACATATGCATAATTAATTTCAATATTTTTCCAGGAATGATTTGACTTCTCAGACTATCAAGAGTTCAGTACTATTGCTCATATTTCAAAAAGCACATGCTATCATAGAATTATCTTTTACATATATGAAAGTTATATATAAGCTATATACAGTTATATATTACTGCATATGTCTTTATATATACATATAAGTGTCTTTGTATGTACACACATATGTCTTTATATAAATATATGTCATATGTACCTTTATAAACTCTTCTCCAAGAAACCAAACTCACTTTCATGGAGTTAAATCCAATGCATAATGACTCTATTAGACAGCTTAGACAGTTCCCTCTGGGTTTCTGAGACTGTAAGTCTCTACAAGAGGAGAGGATAAAATGTTATTTTCCATAAAAAATGTAAATAAGCAATCATATTTCTTAATGAATATTTAAATGGAATCAAGTAGGTATCTTATACAAGCTGTGTATCAGAATGTTTATCCTATAATTTAGAATTATTTTTTGTGTGTGTGTGGACCTCACTGCTCACTGGTGGTCTTGGGAGCCACCCAGTGCCACTCCTGAGAGCCGCCGCTGGATTTGAACTGCCAAGCCCACGGGCTGCCATCCCACCATTTAGAATGATTTTTAAAGTACGAAAATTGCTGATTTGCATTGAACAAAGTAATGAACTGCAAATAACATAGTAAAAGAGTAGAATGTCTGTAATATCCCAGAGTGATTTAAGTGTACAGTAAAAGATCCCATATGGTTTGCCTTATTAACATTACACGACTTCACAGATTGATATCCTAACAGTGATATGTGGGCAATTGAGATGTTGTAACAAAGGTTTCTGATCATTTTATTTTGAACTTTGGAATGTGTTTTTATCCTTAAGGTCTGGGAATTGGGAACATGTTCTATGTTTTCTATGAAGATGGAATCAAAGTGATACAACCCATCGAATGTGAATTTCAGAGGCACATTAAGCCCAGTGAAAAGCTACTTGGATTTCAGGCAAGTATTGAAATAATTCCTTTTCAGTTTAATGCCGTGCTTTTGTTAAGCAGAATTATATTTTGAAAATATAATGAAATATCTCTACACATGCACCGTGCACAAAAAGGAGCCTGTGAAAACACTAATCTTATTTTTGCAAACTCTATATCCAGGGAGGGAAAAATAAAACACGTTGTGAATTATTTATATATGGCAACTTAAATGATGGCTATAGAAGTGAAATATAAGGGTTGAATATAATACACAGTAAGTTCATATATGATTTCTATGAAAGTATATCTTTACAGACAATGAAAACATTACAGCATGCAAATAAATATTTTTCTGAGGAATCAATAGAATAAATAGGAATATTGAAAACATTTCCTTATAAGTTTTCAGCTATAAATTTCCTTATAAATTTCATTTGTGACTTGTAACACCTGAAAAGAATCTTTGTTTAAAAAAATGGACATGGTGTGTCTTATTTTTGTAGACTGATAAGAAAGTATAGATATGTTTATATTTTCATGTACACCTTTAGTTCCTCATAGATATATGTTGTACAATGTTTTTATTGTATTTTCCAAACAGCCTCAGATGTATAAAATAACTTACAGGGAAAATCTAATATAGGAACTCTTTCCTAATGCTCATTGTTAAGCCTGACATGTGTATAATGAAATAGATATTTAATGTCATAGTTTAGATTTCTTAGTTCCAACTTCTTGTTGCAGCATACTAGTAACCAGAATTGTATTATATTGATATATAGAAGCAGAAATGTATGTCTTACAACCATACTATAGAATGAGTTTGAAAAAAAATAAATTATAAGAATAATATAACACACAATAGATTTTCCAAGATATTGTGTAAAAAAAAAGATGTATTCTCTATTACATAGATTAAAAAAATATTTCCCCTTTATTTATTTTACTGGAACCTTAAGTGTACAGTAGATTGGGTTGCTAACTACAGACACAAAGTTTAAACTTGTTGCCACTGAAGTAGAGATCTGAGGTGTTCTAGTCTGGTAAAGATTTACAGACTTGAAAGTGCATAGGACCATTCTTCTCTGTCTCATAGGGACATTAGTAATCAGAATTAACTTAATAGGTGTGTTACTCTGGGTTGACTAAAGAAACAAATTCAAAGGCACTCATTTGTGTATAACAAAGTTTTATATGAGTGCAATTGAATGTTGAGAAAACATCTCAGTCCAGGCCCCATCAAGTTTATAAGTCCAATATTAGTCCATATGTCCAATACCAATCTATAAATTCCTCTTCACACTCATGAAACACAGGCAATGACACCAACTGCAGTAAGGTCATATCCCAGGGGGTGAAAAGTCTTGTGGATCGAGTGACAGTATAAGTATCTCAACACTGGCAGGGGTTCCCTGGTGGCCCATCCAGCTACAGGATTCTAGTGTAACTCCATGTGTCTTGTCAACAGGAATGTGTCCCTGGAGAGAGCATGGGTCCCACCGCTAACAAGTGGCTGAGCCCCGGCGGCGTGAGTTGTTGAGTGCGGGACTGCAGCCCGTGGGCTTGGCGGTTCACATCCAGTGGCTGCTGTCAGGAGCAGCACTGGGTAGCTCCCACAACCACCAGAGGGCAGTGATGCCTGCCCCCCCCCCAAAAATAGTTTTAATAGAAATTCTATCTACCTTATAATATTGATCCTTCCCCCTTTCTGTTTTGCTCCAGACATGGACTTTTTAAAAAAATTCCACAATTTTTGAGGCCATCAAGTGTTCTACAAGTGTTTTATTGACATAACGAGGGCAACATTTTTAGCAAATGGGTTATAAAGATGGAAAACCGCTCTAGGTAACTATAAAGAACTAAACGGAGGGTATACTGAGAAACAATAAAACACACCAAACCCATTGACTCAAATGGTCCTTCTTGTGACTGTGAGTCTTTATATTTCTACTTACAGGGACAGACAGTCTCTTTGTCTCCCGTGGAGTTGCTGATCGGTTTCAATCTCATATCTGCCAGTTAGCTCATTCCTTACCCACTGTGCTGCCAGGGTTTCATAGTTTGGCTAAGTACACTCTAATTTCATAAAACTTCCTATGACATTGTAGTTACACATTGTTTTACCCTTATGTAAAAGTCGATCAGAAAATATTGACTGATCCTGTACCATCTTCACAATTATTGCTATGTTTAATGTGTATGCATACTCAGTTACGCAGCAGTATAACAATGGGTATTTTCAGCTGTTTTTCTCACTTTGAGTTATTCCATGCAACAAAATGAAGGTTTCCAAATCATTGATTCTATCTTAAGAAGGCATCTCTTGCCTACTTGGATTTAGAACATTTCAAAGTCTATATTGAAATATAATATGTTCAGTAATAGTATTCATAGACATCATCAGTTATTATGACTCACGTAAACTTAAGCACCAATGAATAATGTCAAAGATGAAGAAATTGGATCTTTTGAATCAATTCCTGCATTTTGAAATTGAATAAAAATGCAAGTAAGATACCTCAAAGCTAATCATGAGCATGTGAAACTTGGGTAGTTTTAAACTATGATTTTCAGTGAAATACAGAGTGCCAGAGATTTTAACTATATAACTTTTCAATACCAACAACTTGCTCAGTATAAACTGTTTTCTTCGACTACAGAAGAACTATCATACATGTTATTCTCTCCAAATGGAATGCAAATTGATGATATATATGGAAGAGTCCTTAAAGATTAGAGCTCTGAAAACTCAATTTTTCCCTATTGATGTGCTTTAAGTTGAAAGCTACTTTAAAGGGATGAATTTTGTTTGTCTCTGTTTTGTTCCTCTTTTTAATATTTTTGTATTTTAGTATTATAGTCCTCCACACTCAGAAACCATGCACCTGTTTGCAATCACCACACTAAAGATACTGCTTTAACTGTACATCTTAGTCCCAGAGATTATGTCTCTGAAAATCATGAGCCATGTTTAATTAATTTTTGTATTCCCAATGTTCTCAGTACATTGTCTTACATCATGAGAATGGTACAGAAACATTTGTTAAAAAAATTTAATTTAAAGTCTATTGTTTACAACTTTGGGCCTCATGCAATTATCTAAATTAAAATACCTAAACAGTTGTTTATTGTTTTTAGTGTCCTAGTTAAAAGTTGCCTCAGGAAAGATAGACATCAAGGAGCTATTGATCCTGGTTCACATAGTCAAAATGTCTCCGGTGAACACATTATGTAAACAAGTTTTTGTCTTCTGAGAAAAAAAAGTCCACTGAATCATGGAGAGGTGTCAATTTGGTGGAAGTGGAGAAAAAGAGTCTATTGGGATATTGTTTTCTTCATGAAATAAACAAACAAATTCACTATTGACATATTGCGGTGGCACAATTCTTAATACAATCCATTTACCCATGATTTTCAGATAAAAATTTCAAATATAGAATCTTCATTCATTTCTCTTAGATGTCACTTGTGCTAAATAAAAATTCAACTTTTGTGCTGTGTCAGATCACATCAAGTTTGAACCCTTCTTAGTGAGTAGTTTAGGCTTCATATGGCATACTTTCATACTTTCACTTATTCTTTCCATTTTCCTCTTATGTTGTACAACTTTGCTAGATAGGCTTTTTCCTATTTATCCCGGTAGTACATACAACTCTCCAGTAAATAGTTACAGTCAAAAATCAAACTGAGACGAGTTTGGAAAAATATATATGAAGATACATGTATTCTATCACTCTGATTTTCCACCATTCAAATATTTAGCACTTTGAAATTCATTTGCCTTGTTCATTATAAATCTAGCTGAATTCCCTTACACATACTTCTTCCTTATTCAGAATTTAAAAAGGTTGTTTAAAGTATAAAGTTGGTATAAATTATAAAGTATAAGTAAAGTATAAAGTATAAGTTTAAAGTTGGTATGATGGTTAAGCATTTGGATGCTAACCAAAAGATCAGCGGCTTCCTTTGCAGAAGAAAAATGGGGCAGTTTGTTTCTGTAAAGATTTCACCTTGGAAAACCTGCACGGAAGTTCTGCTCTGGTCTATTTGACTTCGTAGCACATGGTAAGACTAGTGTAGGGTAAACTCACTCTTGAGTGAGAAGTGAATGCCCTATGAATATTCTGGGAACACAGTAACTGAAATGATATCACACTGTCCAGGAAGCATTCAGTTACTAAAATGAAGACCCCTCTAAAATGAATGGCTTCTCACTTCAGATTCCTATATACCATTGCCATTACATTTATAAATAAATTCTGAGTTGTATTAGGAAACAATGAATAAATTTGAGACTGGCTTTCTGTCATAAGCACATATTTAAGTAAAATCATAACTTTGTGAAAACAGAGGAGGCCTTAATTGTCCTTTATTGTTGGTTTTCCTGCTGTTCAACTTCACCTGTACATAGTATATTATCTGCTCAATATTCAATTCTATTATTCATCCCTAAACCGTGACTCCAAAGTCCCCCAAAATTCTGGATAAAATACCAGTCTCTACTTGATGCAGTTAATTCCATCCCCCACTCCCACCCCCAGGGAGCAATTGAGCGACCTTTTGAATTTAATTGACTGAATATTTCAAAAAGAAAATCGAAAAGCTTCTGAACTTATTTGTATTCTCAGTGAGTCTATTCAAACATGTCTTGGCTTACAAAGAGTTATAGAATGACAAAAAAGTGAATTTTTTCTTGCTTTGCAGTTATAATGATAACCACCAAAGAACTGCTTGAAGAGAGCAATGTAAACTACTTCTAACTATTACTTAGAAGATTCTTCTGTAGATATAAAAGAAATAAATTTATGGAATTTGTCTTTGAAGTCCAGACTTCAAGAGATCTTATAATCTTTCATTAAAAATCATACTGGTTCAACAATTTCACACTGTGTTTCTATTAGTCATTAAGTATGTCAGTTTAACATAAAGGGTGCAATGGTGGAGGGCTTGTACGTTGTGTCATGGCACTGTAATGCAATTGTACATACTAATTGGATCAAATCACTTTATTTAAACAGTGTATGAAATCCTCTTCAAGAATAATTTATGGGAAGCCGTGTCCTTTCTTGAATGTTTCCAGAATTATTTTTGTGTCTCCAACAATGTATCAACATAATTACAATTTATTTTGAGTAATTGGGATTCAGAAATCTCACGGAGGTTCGAATAGCTAACGTGCTCAGTAGCTAACTAAACATTTGGAGATTCGAGTTTACTCAGAGGGACCTTGGAAGAGCGGTTTGTTGATCGACTTCTGAAAAATCAGCTTTTTGCTGTTTGCACAAGTCTGCCCTGAAAGTCATGGTTTGTCCCTGAATCTGGGTTGCCTTAAGTCTGTAGCAAATGAAATTTTGGATCCAGGATTTATAAGAGGAAACTTCATAATGTTAATGGTAAAATGGGATCAGTGTACTATATATATATATAGTTGTTGTTGTTTTGGGGGGCATCTCTACCCTCTGGTGGTGGGAGTAGGAAGCCCAGCCTTTTGCTTCTGTGGAGCTGCTGCTGGAATTGAGCCTCTATCCCAGTGGGCCGCAGTCCCGCACACAACTACTACGCCACCGGGTCTCAGTCCGAGTGTACATATATTATGAATACTCTGCTATATGGTTATATTTAATTTGCTGGAATGTACCTGGTTATTTTTCCAAAGCAATCAGTTGGCATGATATAAATTGTAGAAAAGAACTATTAAAAAAAGATGAATTGTTCTTTATTTTATGCCTACTTATCTCTACTTTAACTTCATAAAATTAAAAAAAATGTACTATGATAAGTATTGAATTATCAATATTCAAAACTATTAGTCTTACTCTAGGGAAGATGAGAATTTACTTATATGATTTGTAACTTTTTTTTTCTTTATAGAAGCATTGAAAATTAGGTCACTATTTTCATGCTTTAGAAGTTAGATTTATCATTTGATTGAGGTACATAAACCTACAGTTAGGTTTTCAAAGTTTCTCCAAATTTTCACTAATCTTTAATTTGGGAAACTCTTGCTTGATTTCTTATTGCTTACCTCTCTTAACTCACCATTAGTTTTCCACGTTTCTTTCTAAAGTGTTTGCTTATTGGGCCTTGAGGATGCACACAGCAGAGCACACACCAATTCAACAGCTTCCTCAAGCCCGATTCGTTGAGTTTTGCAGCCATTCTCACCCTCCTTTCCCAGATTTTCATCCCCATTAGCACAAACCTCCTGGCCTCTAGATTTTGTAAGCTAATCTCAAATCTTCAAGACTACTTTATTCCAGAGAGAAAAATCTTAAAAAAGCACATCCTGGGGCTGAGCCCCGGTGGCTTAGTGGTTAAGTGCAGGCCTGTGCCTCATGGGATTGGCGGTTCAAATCCAGCGGCAGCTCTCCAGAAGCAAGGCTGGGTAGCTCCCACAACCACCAAAGTGATGCCCCTCCAAAAGAAGAGCACATCCTTAAGGCAAATATGCCTTTTTAATTCAGCTATAACTATTTTTTGGTTGTAGGATGACTTTAGAAAATATTTTGGTTTAAGGTTGACAGATAATTTTAGGATAATCATTTTTTAGGGACAAGCCAACTTCCATCACTCTGAAAATCTGAGGTCTATGTCCAGCCATTCCTCACTTTTGATCAGGATTATTCAAGGTCTTCAATTCATTTTGTAATATTAAAGATAGGTAAAATAGCACCACTTTGAATAATTTGATAGGTCAGAGGAAAGGAAAATGTATATTAATATACTCATTTTAATTAGTTGGTAGAATCACTAAATAAAGCATACAACTCAAAGTCTTAAATGTTACATTTTTGTTTCTCTGTATATTTCATATTTTCATGGAAACTTAAGATGCAACTATACAGCAAAATTTAAAACAAAAGTTAAATCTCAAAATTATTCATCTCTAAATTCATTTACGTTGTCAACTAATAATATTTTTCTGACACAATGTTTTTCAAAAAGTTTGTTGAGGAATTTTGAGAGGACACATTCTAATTTATTTAACTAACTAATGGAAAAAATACTTTTTGTCTAGGAATCTTCCAACAAATCATTCTACCTATGAACAGTACTATACAATTATAATAATAAATAAATAAAATTGCAACAGTACTATTTTCAAATAAATGTGTTATTTGTTAGTGAAAATATGATGCTGCTAATGCTTTATTAACACAGCTATCAAAATATACTTGAAATTTGTTTACTTTAATGTGATTCAGAATTTACATGATGATAGTGGGTTTCTTGTTCCTTTCAGTCTTTACTTTAAAATAAATATTCTATAGCAAATAACCTATAGTGATGCCTCTATATTAATGAATGGGTCTAAGATTAGACTTAAGTCTGTTTATTGATCCACTATTCTTTCTTATTATTGTACTTTTTTATTAGGCTTTGTGTGTAGGAGGCACTAGGAGGTAATATAAAATAAATACAATACATTTTTAAATTATAATCATATTTAATGTAAACTATGTGTGTATAAAAAGTTATGTAATGGTGTCCCAGATGAAGAAATATGGCTACTGAATTTCTTCTCCTTAAAAGGCTATTTTATTAAACATCAGAATATTGGAATATTTAAAACATATGCAAGAATAAAAGGGAGATTAAAGAACCATATTCCTGCATATGTATCATATTATTTCAAACACCCGGTAGAAAATGTAACACACATACATGGAGCATCAAAATTATTAGTCATTGTCTAAAAACATCATTGAGTTATTTCTTATTCCAGATACCATCTGTTTGCTAGCTCTCTCTTATATGTTTTATTCCCATCCTGCAAAAGATAGTAAGAACCTGTCTTTCTCAATGTTACTTTAATGACTTATGTGGTGGGCTGTAATCATAAGTCATTTGAAACCACATGTTCTGGGGAAGAAGGCGACCTTTGCATTCGTGGGAAGGCTGACAGTGGACACTCACAGCGTCAATGCTGCCTGTCGTGCAGGGTTACCATCAGGCAGCACCGACTCCATGGCAGCAAGTTTAATTTGGCTTTTGGACTATATTACCAAGGATATGGGAAGAGCAAAAAGAGATGAGTATATTTAATCATCTATGTGCCTACTATCCTTTTATGTACCACGTGTCACTCTGGAACATTCAACATAATATTATTTACCAATCTAATTAAAAGTTGAAGTGAATTTGATATCTTATTCTTGAAAATATTTGGAATTTTAAAGACTGAATCACATGCTAGTGTATCTAATTAGTTAATCAATATGCTTTTACAGATTCTTCTTAATCTAAATCAACTAGTCAGTTTTGTGGATTTTCAGTATTGTTCTCACATTTTTCCAATTCCACATACTCTGAGGATTTGGATAGCAGAATACTGATCTAATTTGTTAGTAAGAAAGAAACAGGACTGAATATTGTGAGTAATATATTAATGATATAATTTTAAAAGAAAAGGCAAATAAATGTGCCTTTTATTTCCAATATCCAACTAAAAATAAAAATGAACAAAAGCATTCTTTATAAAATAATATTTATTTCTTAAGATTTATAGAATATGTAAAGCTAAATTTCTTTTCAGACTTTAATCTTTAAAATAGCAAACATATGTATATAAATAATTTGCAAGATATTATTTTACCCCAAAACTTTAAATATGCCATGCAAATTTATTTGCAATGGCAATACCTAAATAATATGTGCTTAAATTTACATATAAACTATGCAGAACATATTAAGTTCACATTAGTCATTCTTATATGGAGCAAATGAAAAAAATATTTTATTTTTTGATGAAGAATTACAGAGCAGATGAACAGTTTTACATTCAACAATCTGATACAAATTGATTCAGCTCATTGATTGAAATTCACAGAATGTAACACTTATTCCATTTCCTCCTTGTGTATTCTGTTTCCATTTGTCCTTCTTTAGGAACCCTATGAATATTGTTCTTATGTGTATGCTGTCCCTTTTATTTCAAATGGTTGATCATTCTCAGGTGTGTGCACCTCAGAAGTGTCAATTTTAGACTTATAAGTCTGTTTCATGCTCAGTAAAGTGGTAGGGCAGTGGAAAAGAGAAAGTATGTCAAGGAGGTGGGTTGACAGCAGTGAGCCCAGGCATAGGAACAATCGTGAGGATGGCGCAGTCTATTGGGCACATGGTCCTTATGGTAAGATCTGACTTCCTGGCACCTGACAAAAGCCTAAGTCTACCTATTTTCTAGGTTGAAAATGGAGCTGGAGGTAAGGTCAGTTCAAGCCTTGACTAAGGTCACCAAGGTGACTAAGATCATATGTTCAGAGTTTGCACCAGCCTCTATACAGCTAATAAGATGTGTCCTTCTTATGTTGAGTTGTCACCTAGATTATTTTTCCATTCTATCTGGGATCTTCCAATGTCAACCTGTTCAGAGTAGTTGGTAGTGATAGCCAGACTCTGTCAAGTTTTGCTAGTCTTGAGTTCTTGAAGACTGATGTTCACATTATCCACTCTTCATTGGATTAGTTATTTCCATCCTTGACATTCACCCCTCATCCTTCCTCCTGTCAAAGAGGCATCAATTATTCCCCCTTATATGGTGACTTTGAAGAACCCAGCACTGAATGTGAAACATTATTTTTGAAAACTGGGTTATACCAATTTCATTGATGTCCCCCAAATCCAGTGACTCATTCTCTCAATAAGTGTTCATAACTTAGCCCCTGTTTATTATGTCAAGAAGTATATGTGAATATGTGTGAATTATTAAAAAGTTTAGAAATAAAATTATATAAATCATCATATCCATATGAAAATTATATTAACTCTACTTTTTAATTTTTTTAGTGGATAGTACACTTGAACAACTCTTTTCTGTCTTTCACATAAACTATTTCTGTGCAAGAACATATGGAAAGATAAAAATATTCTGTAAAACTGATATAGCACCATCTCAATAGTGAGATTTATGTGCAACCCCCAAAATTCAAATTCCTTGAATTATAATATTTTGCATTGAACCCAAAATATAATTCCTCAAATTAGAAATCCAATATAAAGAGTGTTTCAACATTATTTTAGAAGCTACAAGACTGAATCAGATAGCCTTAGGGAAGAACCATGTCAATTGAGAAATATAATGATCAGTACCTAATTGACTTCTCAACTCATGGCCACTCAATGATAAACACATCCTTAGATTGTGCATTATAATAAGTTATATGCTGCCACACAAATTGAGAATATTCTCAATTTTTCAATATTGAAAAATTATTCAATATTATATTGAGAATATTCTCAGTATTATATTGAGAATATTCTCAATATAAGGGAGCTTATATTTTTCTAGTGTTTAAAACTTAGTTTGGCTTTTTACCCCTTAAAGTTTAATTTTCATCCCCCCTGAATCCTATTGGTTTACAACAATGTAATAATTTAATTTGTTCCATTCTGATGTGGGAATTCAATGTCTCAAGATAAATTATTTTAATAACTTTCATCACTATTTGTACAGATTTGACCTCATATTTACCAAACTAAAATTATAGTTAAAATATAGATGTTGAAATAATGTCATGATACATTTTAAAAATTATTGCTCATATGGCTTATTGAAAACCAAACTTATGTGTATGTGTCTGTGATCAGTGAATGACTAAAGACGATTATACCAGCAATTCACTTGTTCCAGTTATTCAGAAACAACAGCAGAGACCTACCAAACCAAAGGTTTCCAACAGGATCTGCTGGCGCTATCAAATTCAAGGCATTCGGGGTCAGCTCAGAGAGTTTTTCTAATTGTTTTGGAGGCCTCAAAAAGCATGATCTTGATAGACTTTCTGGAGTCTTTAAGGGTTCTCATAGGGGTTATCATGAAGAAATATCAAGAAAAGTGAAAATGTCATTAGTGAGAAATAAATAGTAAAGTTTTGTTGTTTTATTTCCCTCATAAAAATGCTCCTGATCATTCTTCTAGGATAGTGAGGGCTGTTCTACTAGAAGTTCTTTGGGAAGACTTTCCCCGCCTGCTCGCCCATTCATACCCCATTCATACCCCTTTGGTGGGGCTCTGAAAACTCAAAGAGCATTTCAGTGAAACACAATTTTAGATCCTTTTGGATATCAAAATGGCGTAAATCGGGAAATGCAACCTTTACCTAGGGTCATGGTTCTTTTCTGTGGTTAATTAATTTCATCTCTTATGGAGTAAATATTTATTTTTTCTCTTCTTAAACAGCTCACTAATAGGATTTATAAAACAGACCTCTTTAATAAAAAATTATTTATATATTGGTGAGTAGATGTAAGCCCTTAATTCTACTATGTTGATTTTAATGACCTATACAAAACACCATGATCTTGATGATTCCATAATGCTGCATTTGGTACACTCAGTAATTCGACTCCATTTCCTTTGGTGCTTTATTATCTGATTCAATACATTCTTGTCATTCTCTATTTATGCTTTTCTCCTGCCTTTATCTATATTATGGCTTCTAAAAATTCCTTGAGACCTTTAATCTTGATGTGTATTGTTTCAGCCTCACTACTCAACCTTATGCTTTTCAAAAAGATATTAGCCCCAGCATCTAGTCAGAATTTGGACTTATGTAAAAAATAAAATAAAAAATATGACAACTAAAATGCCAACTTTCCAATTCTGCATTAACAAAATGTCAAGTATTTTCTTTTATTTTCTGTAGGCATTTGAAAATATCATTCTCTCAAATCTGTTTTAAATTTTTATCTAATCTTTAAAGCATTATTTTTAAAAATTGAATTCTTAGCTAACTCAATTTTCTAAAGCTCACTAATTTTCACTTAAGAAATTTAGATTTATTTCAAATGGCCCTCTTTTTGATCTTTTTTGAAGACTATTGACAAAATACTCTTGTAATTTTTAAGTAAACACAATCTCTCTCTCTCTCTCTCTCTCTCTCTCTCACACACACACACACACACACACACACACACACCAGAAATTTCCAGTACAGTCCCTTTCACAATAGCATAGAATGGGATAATGACAGAAGAAAATAATATTAAGAAGAATATGAATAAGAAAATCACCTTGGAGAGATATGCAATAAATCATACCATAATTTAAATAAATCTAGGCAACTCTCAAATATCCTCAGATGTTCAATATGGGTTTTTTTTTTGCTGCTCTTAGATGCAATTGACTTAGTTCTGACTCAAAGCAAGTGTATTAGTCCAGGCGGGCTAGAGGAACAAATTTCATAGGCACACATATAGATATAAGGAAAAGGTTTATATACAAGAGGAACAGGACATTGAGCCCAGTCCAGTTCAAAGTCATAAGTCCGATATTAACCCATAGGCCTGAAATCAGTCTATAAAGTCTCCTTCTGACTTATGAAGTCACAGGTCAGTGGGTGCAGAATCCTGGCACTGGCAGGGGTCTCCACATGGCTCCTCACTTCCAGGGCTCAGGGTCCATCAACAGCAGAAAAGCAACTCATTGCTGGCAGAGGTCTCCATATGGCTGCCCCAGCTTCAGAGGTCTGGCTCCATCAGGGCAAAGCTGTGTGGTCTCCCCACTGGCTCCTCCAGCTTCTCGGACACTGCCATCTTGTCTTGTCCGTGATTCATCATCTCTCAGACTCACTCCCAACAACTGGATATGATAGCTTCTCAACTTCATGAGGGAAATATCGTGAGATTTCCCAGACATATCAGAAGAAAGCCATGCCCACACAGAGGCCTCATTGACTACTCAATGGCTATCTTCAGATTAACAAGCTAGACTCCACCCGTACATCTCAATCATGAAATTAACATAAGCACATTACCGCCACAGCAAGTGACCTGTGTATTTTCTAAGCATCCATTGTGGATCCATGTAAGACAAAATCCATGACCACTTCAAACTTTGCTCCAATTATCATGACTTTACCTATTTGTCCACATGTGAGGTTTTCCATCTTCTTTACATTGAGTTGTAATAATTACTGAAGGCTGCAATCCTTGACTTTGATTATCAAGTGTTTCAATTTATGCCCTCCTTTAGCAAGCAAGGTAATATCATTGGTCTATCTCAGTTTGTTAAAAAACTTTCCTCCGATTCTTATACCTCTTTCTTCTTCATATAATCTAGAGTCTCTGATGATTTGCACAGCCTGCTCATTGAACAAATATGGTGAGAGGATATGCACATATATCCTCTTTTTAAACCATGCAGTATTTCCTTGTTCTGTTAAACAACTGCTTCTTGATCAATGTGTAAGAGCAATATCAGCACACTGAATTGTTCTGAATTCCCATTCTTTCAAGGATCTCTATAATTTGTCTTGACACACATGGTTCACTGCCTTTGCATAGTCAATGAAACACAACTAATCCTCTTTCTGGTATTCTCTGCTTTGAATCAAGATCCATCTGCCATCAACAATGATATCCCTTTGCCCACATTGTTTTCTGAATGCAGTCTGAACCCTAGCAGCTGTCAATGGACTGCTGCAATCACTGTTGCAAGATCTTTAACACAATTTTATGTCCAAGTTGTATCTATGTCCAAGTGGTATCTATTTTATGTCCAAGTGGTATCTATGGTATTCTTCTATAGTTGGGTCACCTTTCTTTGGAATGAATACAGATATGGGTCTCTTCCATTCACTTGATCAAGTAGCTGTCTTCCAAATTTCCTAGTTTATACAAGTCAGTGCTTCTAGTACATCCAAATGTTCCATTGATATTCCACCCATTCCTTGAGGTTGTTCTTAGCTAATGCTTGAACATTTTGAAAACCTTCCCTCAGTACCACTGATTTTTGTTCATAGATCTACCTCCCTAAATCTACCTCCCTAAAAGCTCTTTTTGATAGAGTGATTTTGTATGTTTTTTTAAGACATATAGTAGTTTCAAATGTTATTGTATTTAATTTTCACTATAATTTTATGGTGGTCACTATATAGGAAAACCCTCAATGGCACCTAACAAAAACATAATTCTTTGAGACACCTCATGGTCATGGAGTCAATTCTGCCTCACAATATCCCTAAAGGGCAAAAGTAATATTATTCATTGGGGTTCCCAGAGTTGTAACTGTTCTCACAAGGAGATTGCAACATCTATTTCCCAGAGATCAATCAGCTGGTTGGTTAAATCCCAAATCTTCAGCGAGATCTCAAGTAGAGTTGGACACCTGTAAGTACTCTGCCTTCAGGGCTCAATTTATGATATGATTAATATTATGACTAAACAATACCTATTTATTAATAATGTTTACCAGTCATGAAAAGAGTATTTGCACAGCTTATTTTTGTGCCTAGTTGATGAGGTCTGTTTGACTT
This sequence comes from Nesogale talazaci, assembly GCA_004026705.1. Taxonomy (NCBI): domain Eukaryota; kingdom Metazoa; phylum Chordata; class Mammalia; order Afrosoricida; family Tenrecidae; genus Nesogale; species Nesogale talazaci. Next base: position 15,453 of record PVJH01004391.1, read on the forward strand.
GAGTCTATTTTTCTTTGCATATTTATTTTCTTGCTTTTAATTTTGAAAACACTTTAAAGAAAAGCCAGTGTGCATTTTCATTGTATTAGTATTAGTTACATTTTCTGTTGATGAAAGATATGAATATACTTTTATAATAATCAGAGAAAAGGAAATATAGAATATCCTGGATATTATTCTTTCTACTTCAAAGCGCTAGAGTCAAAGTTATTACACAATATTGTGTACAAATTTAAGACAAATTACAGTGAAAATACACTATTGTCATAACTGAAAGCTTGACTTATTTGAAGCAGGCTTTTTATGAATATAATACTAAATAAATTGGCAAATTGAATGTGATGTATCTAAGAGTCTCAATTTTAGAAAATATAGTGCTATTTTTTATTACTAATAACCTCTTTTATTACTATCCTCACTTAAAATCTTTAGTTATTTTATTGTAAATGTCAAATAAGTTATTTTGTTGTTCTTTTGATAAAACAAAAATTTACTTTCAGATATTACATTATTCACTTTTTTACTGATCTCCATATACTCAAATTGTGACAGATTTGAATATAGAACTATTTAAAATAAAAGTAAAAGAAGAAACAGAGACAAGTGTATCTGGTGCAGGAAAGAATACTAAAAATTAGTGATCTTAAACTATTTGTGGGAAAATATCAGGGTTTGTTTTTCAATTTATATTTTGATTAGTCTCTAGATAATTTTTACTAAAAATGTGCGCTAAAACACCAGTAACTCACTATACATATAGTTATTATAGAAGTGTGAATTGATATCAATCTCTCTAAACTATTATCTTCAATGTTCATGCTTATAAAACCATGAACTGTTACAGATAAGAAACAGTATCCAGAGGAAAAGTAGTTTAAAAACCACATTTTGAAGAGTGCTGTCCAAAAATTCAGTTCCTCAGTCATGTTGAATTACTTGGCATGGTGGCATATGATTAAGGAATAGACGTGGTCTGCATTCTTGTCTCTCTCTAATTGGCTTTCAAGTTAGTATTGTGTGAGCCTAACAATTGTTGGAGAATATATATTTCTTGATTTATTTTTTGCTATAATTATTAACATTTAAATAATTATTTCCTGAGAAAATACTGTGTCTTTACCTGTATGCTAGAAAGTATGGAAAATTGAAAGAACAAGCACTAGTGTTTTCAATTTGACTGAGAGTTTATGATTCGGTACTAAATTGTGTACCACAGTAAAAATCCTGCCAAGGTTCAGAGAGGAGGAACATCATAATATATAGCAGTGAGACACGCTTCAGGGAGGCATTGGAAATGTGGCATCAGTTGCAGATTGGGAAGAATTCAGTTGATAAAATGTTAAGTGTGTTTCCAATACCTGTTGCGGATTGCTCTTATTTAGAACATTTTGAAGAAATAGTTCTAGCTGCAAAGCAAGACACATTTACAGAGAAATGGAGAACATAGAGTAAGATTCTAAAATTTATATTTCTTGTGTCATAGATTGAAATGTTTTCCACTAAAATAGTTGTCAACTGAGATGTCAATATTTTTCTAGGCTTATTGTAATGAAACAGCTTTGCATTTACGCTATGGTATATTCATCCTCCATGTGATGTGATGGGAGGAATCCTGACTTGAAGTAAAAATTTTAGAGTGGTAGTCAACACGGTGACACAGATCACAGTCATAAGGAGGCTTATCTGTGATAAGATCTTTCCCAGGATGTGGTCTATATCAACTTTTACTTTTCAAGAAAGAAAAAGGCAGAGAAGTAAATAGAGAGAAAGCTATCAACTATAGTATCACGAAAATATGATTTGGGGAGAACACATCCTTTTGGCCCAGGATCCTTGGGCTGTAATGGGGTCCCCAGGAAAAGATTGATGCCAAGACACACCGCACCCATGGACACTGTTAAACGTTCACTCTGACAATAAGGAAAGCCTTCCCCTGAAGGCACTGACTTCAGACATCAAACCTCCTCAACTCTGAGAAAAATCATCTCTGCTTGCTAAGCCATCTACTTGTGGAATCTCTGTCCCAGTAACACTAGATACATAAAGACATGTGGTAACTGTTAATTTCTCTATTTATAGAACACACACACTTGGAAAGAACATGGAAGGAAGTACTCAGACAATAAAAGGCTGTGTTGGTAGTTCTACCTTTTTCCTTGAGACAATCCTAAGACCTCAGTCTTGAGAGTAGTCGTGTTTCAAATGGAGAAATGGCTCATCAGAGCAGAGATCCGACTCAGCAAACACCTTTAAGAGGTTCGATGATATCGTGGTTATGTTTAAGCTGTGGCCTGCATGGTCATCATCTGGAACCCCAGCAGCTCCTAGAGAGAAAGACAGTCAACAGTGACAGAGGACAAAAGCCACAGGAGCTCCCTCTGAGACAGCGTGAACTGCATGTCAGTGAGTTTAATTAGCAGTTTTAATAGAAGAAGGTAGAGAGATGAGAGAGGGCAAACTCTTTTTATTAGTTTCAAAAGGATCATTAGTAGAGAATCGGAGAGAGAGAGAGGCAGTGGAAAATGTGTGAGTAGGGCGCCCTGCTGGCAGCGTGGTTATCCATGGGACTGCTGAATGCAAGGTCAATGGTTCAAAACTACCAGGGGCTCTGCAGGAGAACACTACATTTTCTACTCTCAGGAGGAGGGACTGTCTGAGTCACTTCCAGGTGCCGATCTTCCCACCGCTAGGGTCTCAATATATCTCCGTACACTCGCGGGCAGTGTGTTTGGTTTGGAGTTTGGAGCTTTGTGAGAGAAAATAAATGTAATACAGCAAAAGCTTCTCGAGATTTTAAAAAAATGCTACATTTATGAATTCACTAACATTTCCTCTTTTAAAAATTCTATTTTCTTTTTTAAAAAACCCTACCCCTTCTTCCCTTTTGACATAATTCAAATTCAAACGCTGCCTTTCCAAGAGTGTGTTTGAAGTACTCCTCAAGGTCAGAGTGCAAACGCTCTCCAGAGGCTTTCCAGACGCCGGTGTTTCAAAAGCAGGTGGCCAGGCATTTCTTCGAAGATACTCTGGATGGGATGGAACTGCAAATTGTCAGTGACAACTTGAACATTTAATGCATTGTCCCTCAAAGTGACTTGGTAAATCTACCAAATTACAAAACAAATTCAGGCCACTGAATCAGTGCTGACTCATGATGACCTTGTAACATTGTCTCTCCAAGACTCTGAGACACTGTGGAAGCAGACAGGTACACAGCACACCTCATGGACTCCTTGTGGTAAATTTACACTCTACCTAATTTAATAGCTGAGCTGAGCTTGTCTGCTGCCATGGCAGCTGGGCTCTTGGTAATACAAATGCAACTTTTGCTTTCTTCGACAGCTGTGTAAATCACATAATATGTTTGTAATATAAACTATGCAGATCATCTGGTATTTTTTTATATCTTGAAGAACCGTGTCTCTAAGTGTTTGATTAACCTGTATTTTTTGTTTCTGTTCCAAAAATTCTATTTTAAATATGAATATTAGTAATTATAATTTTTTACATATAATTTCATTTCTCCTATATGTAGGGATTTTGTTTTTTACTTTTAAACTCTATTATTATACTATCTAGTTTTTATTTTATATAACTTATTAGTGCTTTCTTTAAACTTTAGTAAGATAAATGTTATCAGCTACATATTTATATGGATATGACACTTTTGTGCATCTGACTATATATACTAACATAAAAATTTGAGTTAATATACTTTTGCTTTTTTATATTTGTTGATTTTTTTAATGAATTAGGTGGGGACTTTACATTTTAGATAATCAACTGAATATTTTTATATTTGGAGAATAATTCATTAAAAATTAATTATAGTGGAGGGGTTATGAAAGGCTGATGAAGGAAGCTAAATGTTGTCAGCATATAGAAAATTTAGGGAGGGAGTGGGAAAAGCAGGAGCGTCTCAAGTTGAATTCAAAGAAAATGCAGCTACTTACACCATTCGAAGTCTCCATGAGTGACACAGGGAATACTTAGAATAGAGATGTGAAAAGGAATATGAGAGAAGAAGGAAATGTTGAGCTTCAAGGCAAAAGTATTCCTTATAGTTAAGTCCTAAAATATTGCAAAATGGTAGTAAACAATGAAGGAATAAATTCATCTGTTAGACTGAACTCTGTTTTCAAATCAGGTACCATAAGCACTATTGAAGTTGATACAGAAAAACTTACACCACATGGAAATATGTCTTTCGTTACCTTAAAATTTAGCAAAGAATTCAGGAAATCTGTGATTAAATACAGAAAGGGCCCAAAGGAAATGAGATAAATTCTGATTATGACTAAGAATTTTCTTATTGCGATTGATTCTTGTCTTCCTTAGCTCTAATTCCTTATGAATACCCCTCACTCTAAATCCTGGTATACTTTCTATAAAAATGTTGTTAGAGATACATTTTTATGTATCTCTGGAAATCTTCCTTTTCAGAATGTATTAGCTTAATCCTGGTTTTGCATCTCTGACACCTTTAGTTCTCCTCCCACCCCCACCCCAATAAATGCTTAATGCATGTAAAAGCACATTCCTCCAAAACACTCATGCATTGAAGTAAATATTAATCTATGTAATCTGACAAATAACCATGCTATTATAAAATGCGACCTAATAGACTATAATCAGAAATAATGGCATAAAGTGAAGCAAAGAAACATCAGTGCTGCTATCAGGAAACTTTTAATGGTTTGTAAAACGGATTGCAAGTCTGGTCAGCAATGTCTTATGAGGCTAGAATACAAATAGGAAATAATGCTTTGTGGAGCAGCTTATTTCCTGTTGAATCGTTTATAACAAACAAAGGGATGGAATTGTTCTGTGTCCCGTCAATGTTTGGCTAACAGCTCTGTGGCAGGTCTCGCACACTTTCCATTATTTTGGCAGATTTTGTTGGTTTTTCACAACAGCAAATATTTTACAAACGGTTTTCCTAGATTTAGAACACCTCCAGACCCATCTCTTCATGCCTCAGACGTAGATCTTTTATAAACTGCTTATTTCTCACAAAATAGCTTATTCCTAAAGACATTTAGTCTGCTGCTGATGGAAAAAAAATGTATGGGATGGAATATTCTGTTGTACCAGAAATTAATGAATGGGAAGCAAAGCAATGTACTCTATTCTGATCTGGTTATATTGTCAGGGCGGACTTCTGCCTGCAGGGGTTATGAGTAATATTCAGGTAATGCCATTAGTAGATCTCATATATAAATTAAATATTATAACTCACAAGTATCTGAGTCATCCATAAGATGGAGACTGTTTTCATTTTTCCCTGCTGGAAGCCTTAATAATCTGTGCTATTCACAAGTGAACACTAATTACCTGCTTGGGCTTTGGTTGAAGCTGGCAATCACTGAACTGGATCTTAAGCATTAGTGGGCAATTCCGATTCTCCCTTAATTATATCTAAAATTTGAGGAATATAAGCACCTGTCCATTATTAGTCATCTAGTTTCAAATTCCTCTGATGTCCACATTGTTCTCTACGTTTTGTACAAACAGCAATAGCAAAAATAAAAGATGTGCTTATTTTATCATACATTATAAGAATTGAATTAAGTACTCAGTTGAGTGACTACATGTTAAGTGTATTTTATATAACATCAGAGGGCACCTTATATAAAATAAATTCGTAGGTGTTTTGATAATGTGAGCTGTTAACTTTGTTTCATTTTTCTTAAATAAAATGGGGGATGAGATGATTGCTATAAAGATTATATTTTAAGAAGACCTAGAAAACAAAAGGAATGTTTTACTTTAGCTTAGGAGGAAATGACTGTGATAAAAATATATATGAAATTTGGCATCAGATATGAATTATAAGACCTAATGAAGCTTTAGGATATGTTTATCATTATATCCTTATCATTATATATGTGTTTATCAGTATATATAACTTTTGTATTCAATTTAATTAATATCCCACATTGTAGAGGCCTTTCTAACTACAAATAAATTGAATGAACCAACAAACCAGTGCATTAGTAGAAGGAAAAATGATAATGTGAAAGCAAAGCTTAATAAACCCTGAACCAAGTGGCATTTCTCATTTAATTTTTCACACAACGAATCTCTCAGCATAATTTTCAAAGGTTTTGTGTCATTCATAAAGTAAAAAAAAGAAGATAATAGAGGGCATTTTTCTCAACTTAGTCACCTGTGCAATCTTTCACTGTATACTTTTTATACTTTATGCTCAGATAAAAACTAATTTGCCTAGGACACCAAATTAAAATTATGTATCACATTGGATGAAAAAAAACATCATGAATAGTCCCATATATATAGATTGCTTTCTTTAAACTTCTAATTCCTTTTAGCATTTGTCAAATTTTGAAAAAGTATTTAGAGACTACAGAACACTCTGGATATGCCAGAGGAGCAGTAAGTGTTTTAGGAAACTCTACTTCACTGTGAAATTGACTCCACATTAAAAAGTTAAAGAATCAGAGGGAATTTAAGGATACTAATGGATATTTTATATATAATTGGGGGGTAAACAAATTATGCACTAATAATTAGTACTGAAAGAACTATGTTACTAGAAAAGTAATATACATAAAAACATATGTATTTTAAAGTGAGCTCAATTGTATTGATTTCTAATCACATTCAATAGTTCAAATTATATCTCTGTATATCATGCTGTAGTAATTTATATTTTATTTGAATGCTGAATATAATGTTGCAACAACCACTAAATTTATCCATAATACTGTCATAGGATTTACATCTTTAATTCATTTTCTGTTTCTTAAAATACAGGATGAAGTCTGTCCCAAAGCTGAAGGAGATGAAGTGCAGAAGTGTGTGTGGGCCTCGGCTGTTAATGTCAAGGACAAGTTCATTTATGTTGCGCAGCCAACTTTGGACAGAGTTCTTATTGTTGATGTGCAGTCCCAAAAAGTTGTCCAGGTACTAATTAATCTTACCTTTATAAAGAATTATTCAAAAAATTAAATTAATGTGATATTTCCTCTTGGTTACTACTGTATTATCAGTTGAGCATTTTTGATAAGTAATTTTATTGTCTTGAGAACTGGAAAATGTTTTAATTTTATAATTTCTCTGCTTTCCTGGAGATTTGTGAGTTAGAAAATTAGTATACTTATAGTTTGGATTTCAGAAAATAACTATATTTGCATATGGTCATGTTAACGTGAGTAGTTCCATACAAATCTCTTCTCTGATTGCTTGCTCTGCCTGGAACAAAGAGTAATTCAGTCAAAGATACTCATTAAACTCCCTGCTATTGAGTCAATACCAGTTCACAGAGACTGCATGGACAGTACAGATACTCGGTGTCTCTGAGGGATTCTGAGACTATAACTTGGGGTAAGGCCCAGGCTATCCCCTGTGCAGTGGCTGGTGATGTCAGCCTATTGGCCTTCAGTTGGCAACCTGACCTGTGATCTCTACAAGAACAAGGCTCCTCTGTCAGAGATGAGAGGTTTTGATTGTTTGGATTTTAAATTATCATGCAAGATATAAGGGTTAAATAACCCTTGTCTAATTTTTAGACACAAAAGGGCAATAGTAAGCATCCCTAAAGTATTTTACTTTTGTTGGTCTTACTGGAAGGTAGTAAAGCAAGTAATATGTCCAAAAGTCAATAATAAAGAAAATATCTCTAATAAATATTGCTGTGATCACATTTGTATGATCTTCATGCTTGATATTATTGACTAGATATTATTGCCACTAATGTTTCTGGTTTCTCCTAAATCCAAATATGAGTAATGAGAAAATTTTGGTAAAACTCAGCTGTATAGATGTCAACTTTCAGAGCTCAAAATGTACCTATGGAATCTGGCCTCAGTGTCAGGGTCTAATGTTGGGAATATTGCTTCTTATTTCAGTAGAAACATACTTTGCATGGTTTCATGAGATATGTATCATCTGTAAAGTGGGGGCAATAAATAAAAGTACACATAATACTAAGGATTGTATGATTTAATGTAAATAAAACATAATAGCATGGCTAAGTGTATGGACATCTGTTATGCTTGTTTGTTATCACAACTTCTATGGGACAATGGGACCTAACGATTGCTTACATATTATGTATGCATTTTGTTTTAATACATGGTTGAAAGAGAATCCTGAAGCAACTCGTAATCCTTTCTATCCTAGTTCCTGTCAAGAAACAAAATATTCTCTAAGTATTATAAAGTTAGAATCTTCTCTATTCTTATTCTGTTTCAATGGCCCCAAATAATTTCATGTGAGTTCATTGACTTATTTGTTCTCTTTTCTATTCATCTTCTATACATTAATGAGTGTCTGATACTAGATGTGTTTGTTATGACAAATGAAAGGAGAATACTATTTCTACTAGCATGCCTGGGTAATTGCAGTGTTATAAGTTTACATTGTTATACATTTACAGTGCATGATCAATCAGTTAATGGTTCAATTTCTAATATTAGAATGAAACACAAGATCATGAAGAAAAAGATGAATGGTAATTCTACTAGAAATTCCAGTGCCTGTCGGGCTACACATTACCACAGATACTCAATATGATGGTCCCATGTCCAGCATAAGAATCAGCTCTACAGACTGCATTTATATCATTCTGAAAGCATAAATAAAATATCCACCTTATTTTCTGACACTAGTAATGAGGATATATCAAGCCCCCACTTTTTATTTCTCTGTTAAGTTCTGACATTCATTATCCATATGTTTTGTTATTTAGTGTTGCTATAATTGAAATACCACAAGTGGGTGTCCTTAGCAAATAAAAACATTTTTTATTCAGAGAAGTCTGAACATGCAGTGTGAGTCTAGAAAAAGACTCCTTTCTATGTCAGCCCTGTGGGAAGAATCTTATTTCTTTGATCTGCTCCTACATTCTCTTCTTAAGGCTTGACATCTCTCTTTGCCCACTTTTACTTCTCTCACTTGCTTGCTTAATCTCTACAGCATCAAAAATAGATTGACTCAAGAAATATTTTGTAGTAATCCTGAAATATTAACATAAGGAACACAACCCATTCCCCAAAATAAACTGTAGCCATAGACAAAGCTATAGTTTACAAGTATTTTGTGAGCAGACAAATCAATCCATAACATTCTACCCTTTGGCCAAGAAAAGTCATTCATTTGTCTCTTGAAAAACCACAGTTAGTATGTTACATCATCCCATAACTTTTAAATCAACTCCAGGTTTAAAATATCATTTTTTCTGAAGCATCTAAATAAATAAATGAGTGAGCTATTTGACCTATTCCACCTTGAGGGAAAAGATTTCTTCATAGGAAAATTGTGAAATCTACAGTAGAGTTTATTCTTTTCCAAAATACATCAGAAGTAGAAGCACCCGGTACACACTTCCATTACATATAGGATAAATGTTAGCAGAAAATGTGATATGACACCAAGTTCCAAACCCCATGGAACTATTTATATCAGTTCTCAAACACTTGAAAATAATTATATGTTATCTGGGATCATCTGAGTAATAACTCCCCTTCCAGACTCTGGATTATTTTCCTACTCTCTGGAATGTAAAGGACAGCTCACTAGCCAAGGGTTCCAGATTCCACACACAAGACCAATGGAGCAGCACCTGCTGCCATGGCTTTGGACAGCCCCATTTTCCTTGTTCATAGGATCATTGGTGATGCCAATGGCTAAGAATTGTACTGCTCACCACAAAATTGATGGTTCAACCACAATCTGCTCCTGAGAGTGAAATATGCAGCCATCAGCTCTTATTGATACTACATCCTACAAAAGCCATGAGAGGAAGCCTGGCAGTGGAGTGGTTCCAAGTTAGGCTGTGATCCATGTGCTCAGTGACAGTTTGAGTTCTGGAGGAAACTTTAGGAGGCAGCCTTTGAGTCAGAACCAGTGACACAGAAAGGAGAAGTTAAAGTTGTGACGACTGCATTAGCTCAATGCAAGGCACCAGGCATTGGTGGGATAGCAACTGAAGTGTTGCAACAAGTTGATAAAACACTGGGCACATTCATCTATGGTGAGAAATTTAGAAGACAGCTCATTGGCTGACTATAAGAGATTAATATAAGTACCCATTCCAAAGAAAGGGGACTCAACAGAATTCTCAAATTATAGAACAATATCATAAATGTTACATGCAAGAAAATATTTCCTGATGATCATCTAACAAGGGTTGCGGCATTTTATTATTAGGGAGCTGCCAGAGAAGCAGGTTAGCTCAGAAGAAGACATGGAAAAGGGAATATTGCTGATGCCGGATAGATCTTGGCTAAATGCAGGGATTACAAGAAAGATGTTTGTATGTTATTGATGGCATCAAGGCATTTAACTGTGCAGATCTTCACAATCTATGGCTATCCTTCAGAAGAATGGGGATTTCAGAACATTTCATGATGCTCATCGGGAACTTGTACATGAATCAAGAGGCCGTTGCACAAACAGAATGAAGTATATTTTGTGGTTTAAAATCAAGGAAGAGGTGAGTCAGGAGTGTATCCTCTCACCACATTTAGTCAATCTGTCTGTTGTTGCTGGTAGGTGCTATTGACTCAGCTCCAACAGTAGCTACCCTATGGCACGACAGAACACAGCATTGCGGCTTCCCGTGCCACCCTCATGATAGTTCCTGGGCCTGAGCCATTGATGCAGCCATTGTGCTAACCCATCCCTCCAAGGGCCTTCCTCATTCTACAGCCTCTCCACTTCACCAAACACGAAGTTCTTCTCTAGGGACGGGTCTCTCCTGACAATATAGACTTGGCATTCTTGCCTCTGTGGAGCACAACAGCCTTACTTCTTCTCATCAGATCAGTTCATCCATTTAGCAATCCATGGCTCTTTCAATATTCTTCCCCAGTATCACCATTGAAAGCAACAATTCTTCTGTAATCTTCCTTCTTCGATGTCCAACATTTTTATTCAATCCAGATTCTCCAATTATGTCTTCAGCATGCAGATTGTAGCTATGCGTAAGGTTGAAGCTGTGAAAACCCTATTTAACAAGGTAAAGGAGAGGAGCTGATACCAAAGGCTCAAGTAGAAAGAAAGTGTTTTGAGAAATATCATGGCAACACATGTACAAGTGTGCTTGATACAATTGCTGTACAGACTGTTATAAGAGCTGTAAGAGCCCCCAAGAAAGTGATTTCTAAAAAAAGAAAGAAGAGAAAACCCTATTTATAGCTTTACTCTGTATGCTGAACAAATCATCAAAGAAGCTAGATTAGCCACAGAAGCAGCAAACATCAGATTTGAAAAAGCCTTATTAATAACCTGTAATATGCAGATGGCACAGACTGGCTTGCTGAAAGAGAAGAGAAATCGAAGCACTTGCTGATGAAGATCAAGGATTATAGCTTTATGTACAGATTACAGCTCATTGTAAAGGATAGCAAAATCATCAAACCTATACCGATAGAAAACAGTATGATAAATGGAGAAAAGATTGAACTTGTCAAAGATTTTGCCTTGCATGGGCCTACTTGTAGAAGCAGCAATAAAGAGACCAACAAACATATCACATTGGGTGAATCTGCTGCAAACATGTTCAAAAGAAAAGATATGACATTAAAGACGAACATGCCCAAACCCTGATAGTCTCCATTGTCTCATATACAATGAAAAGTTGGACATTGAGTAAGAAGCATCAAAGAAGAATCAATTCCTTTGAAGTTTGGCACTGGAGAAGGATACGGAAAGTGCTGTGGAGTCCTAGAAGAGCAGAGAGATCTGCATAGGAAGAAATGAGGCGAGAGTGCTCCCCAGAGTCGAGGATGTCAAGACTCCCTCTTATATACTTTGGACAGAGGATCAAGAGGGACCAGACCCTGGAGAAAGACATCAGATTTGGTAAGGTGGGATGCAGCATGAGAGACACATGACCTTGATGAGACGAATTGGCCCGTGGCTGCAGCAATGGGCTCAGACTCGGGAACTCTTATGCAGATAGTGCCTGACTAAGTGCACTGATTGACAGACTCCACTCCTCTACTTTTATAAATCTTCAAGTTGGCATGAAATTATGTTGCTATCACATACCCTACATTGTCAAATTCACACCTTTATACCACCCTTTAGCCATATATGCTTTTTAAGGAAAACAATAATAAAGTACTGTGCCTTAAAGGATAAAATTGAAATGCCAACAGTCAAAATGTGCCAGTTTCATTAAAAATATTATTCTATGTTTACCAAGACAAAAGTAGTCTGTGCCTAACAATTGCAGTTATGTGAATTCCTATACCATAATTCTATCAACATATCCCCCACCCATGAAAGTTTGTAAAACAGCCACTTCATGCCTTCTCTAACCCATTTTGGATGTTCAAGTTTGAAACTAGTCTTTCTATCAACTCTATGATTTGAGGAGCCAAGCATGTTCCTTGACATGAAGAATTTTCATTCCAGTTGGAACCTTTGAGTCCACATTGATAAACAAAGTTAAATCAGCATTGATAAATAAAGTTAAATCAGGACAGGCCATGCATAAAGTCAGCAGCAATATTCACCACTTCACTGGCTCAGAACTCTTATCTTCATCTACTCGGATTCTGGTTAATTCAATGTGGGCTGCCATGCCACTAGGCTGTCCATTGGCCACCTCACCTTTCAACCATTGGCTCTGTTAGAAATTCTCAACAACCTGGTAGCACAGGGTAGAACAGTCCCCTATGAGTTTCTGGGACTGTAATTTGAGTAAGGAAAACTTTGGAATTATGGTGACTACTGAATCTCTTGATGACAACAGCTAGAGTAGGAGCTGAAATGATTTGGGTCTTTTATGACAGTATACATTATAAAGATCTTCTTAGATTATAAAATGAGAATCTCTATACTTGTTGCAGTCAGTCTTGAGGCTTGCTCACCAATTGCCCTCTAGTTGATTTTGAATAACAATGACCCAATATAGCAGAAGAGAAATACTCCTTAGGGTTTTTGAGAGTGTACATCTTTTCAGAAGGATAGTACATTTGTCTTTCTTGCAGTGGCTGATAGGTTTGAACTGCCAATCTGTGATGAATAGCCCCAAATGAAAGCACTGAATGTCTTTCTTGAAGTGTAGAATCCAAAACTATTGAGAAAGTTTCAATACCGTTCCTAGACTAAATCTTTACTGGAATTTCCAGCTTCATCTTTCACCACAAGAAGCTGCTGGTGGATTTAAACCACCAACGTTTCAATTAGCAGTCTTTTGTTGACTATGACTAGCAACCTCCAATGTACGTTACTGATACATATGAGTTTTCCTTTAAAACAAAATGTGTGTTCTTTGAATTGAACTGATTTTTTTTTGTGCAACTCTCCGTAATTTCAGTGTGAGCACATTTTAGTATCACAAATTCCCTAAGCTTACTTCTTGGTGGGTAACAATAAATCTATATCTGTCTATATCTATATATCTTAATATTGCCCTGTTATTCTATGAGGAAAGATTCTTGGTGGCACAGTACACTAAGTGTGGAAAATCTAACCTCAAGTTCTTGATTGAAACCTCATGTTTCTCATGGGAAAACGCAGAGACTGTCTGCCCCTGTAAAGGACTTGCAGGCTCAGAACCCTAAGGAGTGGTGGTACTCAATTCTATGTGATCAGCAGGAGTCGGAGTCAATTCACTGGCATTAGATTATGATGTGATGAGCTATGACAAGTGGGTAATTATTCAACTGCTAACAGAAAGGGCAGCAATTCCCCCTCACTAGTTTGTTTCCAAGAGAAAGATGTGGAGTTCCATTTCCACCAATCGTCCACTGCCTTAGAATTGATCCTGCACACCCTGACCCTGTTGCACGGAGTAGCCCTGCCTCCTATGTGTATAGAAGCAGACTCTCTTGTCCTGCTCACACACAAAAACAAGAATTTGCTTACTTAGCGCATTTGTCCACCAAACATTTCTACTCTGTCTTAAAGGGTAATTATGAATCCAAATAGATGACTCTTGGAAACAGGTGTGGTTTGATTTAGATTGGCATTATGTGAACATTAGTCTACAAAAGCATATAAATTTACATATGTAAGGTGAGTTATGGTGATCCTAATGATAATTCTTTTGTACTTGAAATGACTGATCTTACCACATCAAATTTTCAAAGTATGATGTACTTAAGAGCTATGTAATATAATAAGTGAATAATCCTAGAAAATGGAGCTGAAAAACTGTAGAAAGAGAATTTCAACCTGGTTCATAACAAAATTGAGAAAACACCCCTACTTGTGATTTAAACCCTTGTTGGTATTTAAGAACAGAGAGAACTGCATTTGAAATTTGAATCAAAATATAAAGTTAGTTTTGGAAAACTAAGTGCAAAAGTAGTTTTAGGAATATTTCTCTCTGTGGTGTCTTTCCCCAATTGAAGCCAGATTTTAAGAAAACCTTTTTTTGTGTACAATGAGCTCTGATGGCAGTGTCTGTTGAAGTGCTGGAGCCACTGGCTGGGAGAATGAGGAGGAGGCTGTCTGATGCTTGACAGAGCACCCCCTTTGGGAGCTCTCTGGAGTAGCTCTAAGTGGACTGATGGAGTCAGGAGGAGCTGGCATGGAATCAAAGCCATGCCAATGGCTTTAGCTTTAGGGGTTTTCATTTTCTTTAACCTCTTTACTTATGTCTTCCTCACCAGAGTATATGATACAAAGACAATCAAAACAACTAATTCTATTGTACATTTAGTTATTCATCTCCAGAAAGATATTATAGGTATAGTCCAAAATCAAAATGCCTTTTGAAAAAGAGAAACAAAGAAATAAAACAAAAATAAAGCACTTAAAATTTTTTAAGCTTTCACTCTTGCCCTTTAAAGTCAATTAAAGTGAGAGCTTGCTATTTCATATTCTTTCATCTAAGGAAACTACTATATTTCTGACCATTTTAATATATTTGATTATGTGGATGGGTAGTTAATGCACATGCGAGACTACATAGTTCTGAAATGTGAACTGAGCTTGAAACATCTTATTATTAAATAACCATTTTCTTGATAAAATATTTTATATATTTTGTGATATACTATGAGGAATCAGAGAATGCTTGTATATTTGTTTTTGACAGATACATAGAAATAATCATTATCTTCATGAAAAACTAAACTTCACTAGAACCTTAAGCATCATACTGCTTCATTTATTGCTTTCCTTCCTATTAAACATTTTTTAAGAATGACAGGGCAGGAGCTGTTTTCTTTGTAAAAGATTAGTAAACAACTGACCTTATTTTGTCCTCTGTAGAGCAAAATCTTTTTCATTTTGGATTCCATCATGGCTTATAGTCACAGCTCTGGAGTATTCTTAAGTGTCATCAGTAGTCTCCTCCAGCCATTAGCACATTATCTTGAGAATCTACATCATTAGTTTAAATTAGGCTCACTTAATTAGCCAGCTGGTACTCTCCTTGTCAGACTGATAAATACAAGCTGTGCTTCACTGTTCTTTCATGCTAAGACCAAATCTCAAATTCCGTGTTTCATTCTTATTATATATCACTTTTACAAAATTAGCTCCCTTTATTCAAGATGATGATACAACCGGTTCTTGACCAAAGTGACATGCATTTGAAATCTGTTGTTATTGTTTTTCACCTGAAGGCATATTACTGAACGTGTATGCCATTTTGGACCACTTTGGGCTCTGTGGGAATCCTGGTGGTACGGAGTTTAAAACTCTCAGAAGGTAGCCAAGAGGTTGGTAGTTCCAACCGTGATCCCGCCATGGGAAATAGATGTAGTAGTTTGTTCCAATCAATATGCTCATCCCTGAAAATCCCTGAGGTCGTTCCAGTCTATCAAAAAGGGTCCTTGAAATTAGGCATCCATTATTTGGTAATGCACTTGGTTTGGGCTTATATAGTTTTCAATATATAAAATTAATATTTGCCTGTAAACAATGGGAAAATTACAAGTAAATTATATCATTAAATTATGTTAAAATTAAAGATAAATAGAATGGTTTATGTAAACACTTGTGTATCAGTCCGGGTAGACTAGAGGAACAAATTCAAGGACACGCATGTGGATATAATGAATGGGTTTATATTCAAGAGGAACAGGACATTGAGAAAGCATACCAGCCCAGTCCAGCTAAAAGTCACAAGTCCAATGTTAACCCATATACCCGAAATCAGTTCATAAAGTCTCCTTCTGACTCATGAAGCCACAGGCCAGTGGGTACAGAGTCCTGGCACCGACAGGGGCCTTCCCATGGCTCCTCACTTCCAGGGCTCAAGGTCCATCAACAGCATCCCGTGGTGGCAGAAGCAACTCATCACTGGCAGAGGCCTCCATGTGGCTGCTCCAGCCTCAGAGGTCTGGCTCCATCAGGGCAAAGCCATGTGGTCTCTCCACCGGCTACTCCAGCCCCCCAGATGCCACCAGCTTGTCTTGCCTGTGATTAGTCGTCTCTGAAACTAACTCCCAACAACTGGGGGAGATAGCTTCTCATCTTCACGAGGGAAATATTGTGAGATTTACCAGGAGTCTGGGGTGAAAGCCATGCCCACATAGAGGCCTCATTGTCTACGCAATGGCTATCTCCAGATTAACAGGCTAGACTCCATCCCTACATTTTAATCATAAAATTAACATAAGCACATGACTACCACAACTTGTAAATCTACAGGATATGGAAAATTAATTTTGATATATAATAAGGTATATTTAAACAGTTTTAAAGAAATGAAGTAAAATGTTAATATGTAAAACTCTGAAATAGCACATCTATGAAAAATTAATAAATACTAAATCTGGGACCTAAGTTTGTAAATAATTACAATTAAATCATTATCACTTTGGCATTCTCAGTTATTTGAAAGGATCATTTATGAAAATACTGAGTAATTCCATATTAAAGTAGAAGGATTGTGTTTAAATGATGAGTAATGCAATAACAAAGCAGTGTCCAATATAAGATTAAATCTAGTAGTAGTCACTATCTAAGATAAAATCGTCAACATATAGGATAGAGTACCTTAATAAAAAAAGAAAAACTTCCACAGAATACAGTAGATCAGAATTGATCCATTTTGTCCTATTAGGGTGGGGGTTAGGTGAAATTGAGTCTCATTTCCTAGAATTCTCAAAACAAAATTTAAGAACATTTTTCTTACAAATATTTTAATATTGAAACAAATGGATATCAAGCAAAGTTTGTAATGTAGGTTATTTGAGGTAAAAAATGACAACATATCCAATAGGTTTATACTGTAGTATATTCCTGAATAGTGTAACAAAATATTTAAAATAATTAATTAAATTTCCCATTCTTCATGAGTTAGATGGGTAATGCATTACAGATGCAAAAAAATATCTCTAGAGGGGAGTGAGTTCAACTCAAGGGAAGTGAAAGATGATGTGCTTATGTATTTTTATTTAGAGTTTTCTTATTACATTTTGCTGATGCAAATCATATTCATAGATATTGAGTTAGTTCCAATTCATAAAACCCTATAGAATAGAGTAGAACCAACCTACAGGGCTTCCAAGTGGTATACAACAGTCTCAGAGATTAACATATTGTCAAGGTATTTAAAGGAGTATTTGTGGCATATTGGGCTACAAATTAAGCAGTCAACCATAAGAAGAGTAGTCCAGACCCATCAGTTATGTTGAGGGAGTAAGATGAGGCTGTTGCTCCTTCTAAGATGCGATCTCAGAAACTCAAAGGCCAGTTCTATTCCATCATATAGGGTAGCTGGGCCTTTGGAACCAATTCGATGACAGTGAATTTTGCTATTCAAGACATATTCAATATATGAATAATATTACATTCCTGAGTTTTTCCATATGTGAGATGATTTATCACCTACGGAGATGGAACTATCTTGAGGGGAAAGGGAGAGTTGCATAATCTAGGCAGATAACCATTGGGCTTAATTCACCTTTGTATTTACTCAGGGGAAAGTAACAGTACCCACCTGACCCCACCCACCAAAATTAAAGTAAAAGTATTGGCAATAGTAAAATTATAACAACAAAGTCTTCTTGCCTTTAACCATAGCTTGGTCAGGAAATAGATGTTTAGTTTTCCAATGTCAGTATCCTAATTTTAATGAGCTGAAGATGGACTAGTACAAATTCAGAAAATATGCATGAAATACACAATCAAGAGGAATGGTGTTGCAGTCATTATCCAAAAGAATATTTCCAAATCGATCTTTAAGTATAATACTGTCTGTAATAGAATTATATCTATCTGCCCTTCATGATATCCAATCAACAAAATTATTATGCAAATGTATGCAGCATACACAAAACCTAGCGATGGAGAAATTGAAGACTTCTTCCAATGACTTCAGTCAGAAAATGATCAACTATGCAATCAAGATAGTTTGATAATTTTTGGTTATTGGTTAGCAAAACTTTGGGGGAGGAGGAAGGAATATTGGAAAATATGAACTTGCTTAAAGAAATAGAGCTGGAGTAGAAAGGGGGAATCATTCATAAAAATCTACACATAACCCCTTCTCTGGGATATGAACAACAGAAAAGTGGGTAAAGAGAGATATTAGATAGTATAATACATGACAAAATAATAATAATTTATAAATTTTCAAGAGTCTGAATGGGAGAGTGGGTGCGGAGGGGAGGGAAAAATTAAGGAGCCTATACCAAGGGCTCAAGTAGAAAGAAAATGTTTGGAGAATGATGGTGGCAACAAATGTCCAAATGTGCTTGACATAAGAGTTGGGCAAGCCCCTCCAAAAATGATTTTTAAAAAAAATAAATGGTCCTGGAGATCAAATGACAAAATTTTGCAAGACCCATAACTTGTACATAACAAACACCTCTTTTTTTCGAAAACACCGGTGAACTTCTTCAGATAGAATTCACTGAAATAAAAATCACCAGTGCCTGAAGTGGTACATTGTGCTTGGTAATATGGAGGGGCAACAAAATAGAGGAGATGGAATGACATGGTGGAAACAACTATGGGCTCAGACATACAAACAACAGCAGCGATCCTATCCATTAGTAGAGAATGCCTTCCAAGATGAGAAAGACTAAAGCCACAAGTGTTCAAAGTCTTGGATTATATCATATGAGGAATTAAGGCCAGAAAAAACATAACAAGTGGTTATAATTTAGAGTCATAGCATTTCGGGATGGCGGGGTGGTGTATGTATGCTACAGCGCCAACACATGTTAAGGATGAACTAAAGAGGATATTCAAAATCCTTATAAAATGAAGAGAAAACTTGAAAAATATTTGGGGGCAACAGAGATTCACAGACTTTCCTGTTATAGACAATTATTATAATTTGTAAAAATTAATGATCCGCTAAGCCCCGGTGCCATAATGGTTGTGCGCGGGACTGCGGCCCACTGGGATGGAGGTTCGATTCCAGTTCCACGGAGCAAAGGGTGGGCCTCCTACTCCCACCACCTGAGGGCAGTGATTGCCCTCAGTGATTGCCCCCCAAAAAAAACAAAAAACAAAAAACAAAAATTAATGATCCTTTGTTTTTACAAAATACCAACATTCTAAACTCACTGACCCTTTAAGAGAAGAATGACAGGGTGGCTGGTGTTAACCTTATACTATAACAATTTTATAAGAACAATTACATTTTAATTATCACTTCAAAAATTTGATGGTGCAAAATTGTCAGGAAAAATATCTGCTTTTGTTTGCAATTTTGGTCTTGAAGAGATGGATCTGAAAGTATATATTTGGACATTTTTCCATCAATTTCTTTATTTTGTTAAAAGCAATGTAAATTGTCCCTCTGGAAAATCAGCTGTGAATACACGATTGAAGAATATGTAAACACATTTTAACAGGTAAAAATTTTTGTAAGTCCAGTTTTTCAGATGTATTTATTTTTCTTGTTTTATCTGCTTGTTTTTGTGGTTGTTGCTGTTTCACTTTGGTCTAACATTTAAAACAAAATATCACAACAAACGGAATTAGGACCAAACATTTGAAAGGTCAAAAAACAAAGTATTGTGGATATTTTGAAAACTGAGTAGAGGAGCTGAGCCCTGGTGGTGCAGTGGTTGTGTGTGGTACTGCAGTCCACTGGGCTGGCAGTTCAAATCCAGCAGCAGCTCTCCAGGAGGAAGGCTGGGCCTTCTAATCCCACCAGAGGGCAGTGATGCTCCCCCAAAATATGTTTATGAAAACTGAGTAGTAAAAATTTTTCAATAAATTTACAACTATTCAGTATAATAACTAGTATTGGAATTGGGAAATCAGAAATTTTGCACTATTGAAAATTAGACTAAATGTCAATTTATTTTTTCTCATTCATTTAAAATGTCATACTGTCTGCATGTTTCATAGAACACATACTATTTACAATAATACATTTTAGTGAATAAATATGCATATTTCTAACATCATTAATATTACCAATGCCCATGCAATAACACATTTAGGAGATATGGATCAGACATCTGGTAGACCCCTGGTTCCCTAGTGCGTGTTTTTTGAGCTACTTATCCCAAGGTTAACAACTCATAAAGCACCATCTACTTTGCTGACTGAGGGTAGAAAAACAAAATTCCCTACTCCAGTGCACAGCCTCAGAAACCCGCAGTGTCTGCCCTGCGGTAAAACTGGGATAGAGTTGTTGGCAGTGATAAGATTCTGTAGGAAAGTGCTGCTCTCCTCCTCGAACATTAGAAAAGGAATCCCTGCGTGGCAGAGACTGTCATGCCTTCAAGGACTCATTAGGAAAGTGATGATTCTAGGCCAGCCAGGGGTCCTCAGAAGAAGGACGACTCCTTTACTTAGGATGGAACCAATCCAATGAGTTAGAGGGCCATCAAATCCATTCTGACTCAGCCACTTTGTGCAGAACACTGTCTGCTCTTTCCTCATCCCCACAATTACTCAGTTTGAGTCCATTCTTGTGCGTCCTCAAAATTGTCGCTTAATTTCTGTTAATTCACCTCATTGAGGGTTTTCCTCCTTCCCTTTTCCAGGGACTAATTATGTTCAAAGTACCTAATAGAAAGTTTGCCCATCTTGCTTCTAAAGAGAATACTCATTTACATTTTTCCAAGTCTCATTTGGTTATTCTTCTGATATTTCATTGTACTTTCAATATTCTTCTCCAGAGTCACAATTTAAGTGCACCAGTTCTCACACATTCCTCCTTTCACATACTTGTGAAGCTGTTAAAAATGCCACGGCTAGGGGCTGAGCCCGGGTGGCGTAAGTGGTTGAGTGAGGGACTGCGGCCCGCGGACTTGGTTCAGATCCAGCGGCGGCTCTCAGGAGCAGCACTGGGTAGCGCCCACGACCACCAGAGGCAGTGATGCACCGCCCCCCCCCAAAAGAAACAAAAACAAACAAACAAAAATGCCATAGATTAGTTCAGTCACAACTTACTCCACAGTGATACCCTTTCTCTTCAACACTTTAGAAAGACATGGTGTCAAAGATCTGCTCAATGCAGTTGTTTATTTGATTTCTTGACTGCGGCTTCAACGAACATTGATTGTAGTTATAAGCAAGGTTATATTCTTGACACTTGCAATTTTTTCTTCATTTATCACCCACATATCAGCTACTTTATCCAAGTCCAGCCCTCTAATAGCTAATGAATGGCCAATTGCAAGACTGATTCTCACTTTATTTATATAATTAATGTAGCCTATGGTATTAAAATGACATATTCTATGGGGTGTAGGGGCAGGAGAATGAAGAGACTGGAGTGCTCTCATAAAAGTTTACAAAATCTCAGAGGCCCTAAATATGCTTGATATAAGTGAGAAACAACCCAATGGCATTTACTTGTTGGGTTTTTGGGGTATATAAAGGAGCTGTGTTGGCTGAATAGTTAAGTGTTTCACTTGCTCCGAGGGGAAGATAGACCAGTAAACTGCTTCCATAAATAATAATCGATTAACCCTCTACAACAGTGTTTTTCAATCTGTGGGGTCGTGACCCCTTTTGGGGGGTGAATGACTTTTTCACAGGCTTCATTTGAGATCATCAGAACACAGATATGTCTGAGGTTCTTAGAAACTGTGACACCGCTCCTCTATTCATCTCCAGGTGGGTCTGCCCACATGCACATATGCCCACTTACAAGTACCCAGCATGAAGATTCTTACCCATGCTACACCACGCTTCCAGACAAAATTTCATTTATTTGTAATTGGAAGTAAATATTTCACAATACCTAATTGCATATTGTCTTTGTGATTAATTACTGTTTTCATTGTATTTCATTTGTAACAATGAAAATGCATCCTGCCTATCAGATTACAATTGATAACTAGCAAAATTACAGTAATGAAAATAATTTTATGATTGGGGGTTACCAAAACAGGAGTAACTGTATTAAAGGGTCGCAGTATTAGGAAGGTTGAAACTGCTGTAGGGGAAGAGTTTTTTTGTTATTAATCATTTTATTGGGGGCTCATACAGCTCTTGGCATAATCCATACATGTGTCCATTGTATGTCAAGCACATTTGTATATCTCTTGCCCTCATAAAACATTTGCTTTCTAATAAAGACCTTGTGATCAGCTCATTTTTCCATCCCTTCCTTCTCCCCCCTCACAGGAACACTTGCTAATGTATAAATTATTATTATTTTGTCATATCTTACAGTGTCAGATATCTCCCTTCACTCACTTCCACTGTTGTCCATACCCTAGGGAAGAGGTTATATGTAGATCCTTATAATTGTCTCAACATTTCTACCCCACCTCTCCTCCACCATCCCAGTATCACCACTCTCATTACTGGTATTGAAGGGATCATCTGTCATGGATTCCATATGTTTCCAATTCCTATCTGCACCAGTGTACATCTTCTTGTCTAGTCAGATTTATACAGTAGAATTGGGATCATGATAGTGGGGAGGAGGATGCATTGAATTGAAGCATTGAAGAGAAAATGTGTATGCTTCATCATTGTTACATTGCAACCCCTCTGTAAGGAGAAGTCTATTCCCTATAGTTGGGCTTTGGGTCCCCAACCTGTACTCCTCCTCCTTTACAATAATGCAAGTTTTAGTTCCTCGATGTTTCCTGATTCCTGATCCCTTTAACACCTCGTGGTCACAAAGGCTGATATACTTCTTCCATGTGGACTTTGTTGCTTGTGAGCTAGATGACCACTTGCTTACCTTCAAGCCTTTAAGACCCCAAATGCTATACCTTTTTATAACCAGGCACCATCAGCTTTCTTCATGACATTTGCTTATGCACACATTTGTCTTCAGTGATTCTGTCAGAATGGTGAGCATCATGGAATGGACATTTAATAGAACAAAGTAGTCTTGCATTGAGGAGGTACTTGAGTGGAAGTCAATGTCCATCTGCTGCTATAATACTTAACCTATAAATATCTGCACGTGCATCTATTTCCCCATCACCATATATAAATATTTTTACCTTTGTAAATACCTGAATTTAGTGCTCTATTAATGCCCTTTGCCTATTTCATTCCTCTATTTCCTTTTACTCCCTTCTTATTCCAATGTCTTGCTCAGCCATCATTTGGGTTTCAGCAATTTCTCTTGGTTACTCTACCCTTGATCAATCCCACAAGGCCTCTCACACCCTCTTTGACTTTGATTTTTGATTTGTTGTTCCCTTGTTCCTGGATTGGGCAATGCCACCTCATTTCTTCCACTTCCACCACTCTTATATCCATCCAGACCAATTGCTCCCATTGTTTTCTCCTGCAGATTGATCATCCAGCCTATCTTACCTGGATAGAACTGCAGAGATAATAATATGCACACAAAAGAGACATAGCAAGACGAGATGACAAAAGAAACCAAAAAGGCTACACCAAGAAAAAAACCCAATGTGCAGAAAGATATATAAATAAATAAAAATCATAATAAAATAGTTCAAGGTCTGTTTGTTGACCTCTAGGAGTAACCTTCAGTCAAATCTACAGGAGTTCCATACCCTGACCCCAAAGTTTGTCCTTTGTACTCCCTCAGGACCTCCATACTCTGCTCATACAGCTTCTCTGGTGCATGTCCTCTGTGTGGTAGGGTCTAACAGGTGCAATTCTGACTCTGTGCCTCCAGTGTTGTTCCCCGTAGGGCCACAGGTGAATAAGGGACATCGTTTCTCATCATGAAGCTGGCCCTCTGGTCCTCTCTTTGTGTTGGCTGTTCTGAGTGTAGACTCATCCTCAAGGTTTGATGGGCCAGGATGTGCTCCATTCTCTCTTCGTCCCCCTTCATTTGTTAATGTGTGCTCTGGTCAAACATGTCCCTCTCCCCTGAGCTTCAGTGCTGTCCTCTAACGTAAATTCTTCTGGGACATTGGTGGCTGTCCACATGGTTGGGATTGGGGCCAATTCCACAGACCCCTCCACTGGTTTCCCACTCCATGCTTTCACACTACATTCACATCCAGGAATGTCAGGTTTAAGTCTGGTCACTCTTTCCCTGTGTATATATGAACCATATCATCCCCTTGTATTGGGTTAGTAACCTGTATCCATGCTATATGTTGCTATCTTTCCCCAATCTACACCTTCCTTTTTTGTTAGCTACCATAGTTAACCCTGGATTTGGTCTGCCCCCTGCCATATTACCTGGACCTCACCTCAGAAAATTTTATATGCAGTAGCATGGTCCCTATGCTCCTTTTGCATTTTTTAAAGCTTACCTCAGCTGACTCATGTTGTACTGCTCCTTTTGCATTTGGTTTTCCTCACATAGCATGATTTCCTCCAGTTCTTCCCTTAGGGCAATGTGCTTCATGAGCTCATCTCAGCTTTTCAATAATGCACAGTATTCCATTGTACATATGTACCACAGAATTTTTTTTGGGGGGGGGGGTGCATCCCTGCTCTCCGGTGGTGGGAGTAGCAGGCCCCGCCCCACTGCTGGAATTGAACCTCGGTCCCAGTGGGCCGCAGTCCTGCGCACAACCATTACGCCACTGGGGCTCAGCCCTTGTACCACAGAATTTTAATCCATTACTTTGTTTATGGAAATTTGGATTGTTTCTAACTCCTTGCAATTGTGAATAGTGCCACAATGAACATTGGAGCACAGATGTCTGACAGTGGTTTGCTTCTTGCCTCTTCTGGGTATAAGCCGATTGCTGGGTCATGTGGTAGCTCGATTTCCATTTGTTTTAGAAATTGCCAAATTGATTTCCGTAGAGGCTGTACATTCCTATGGGTCCACCAGCAATGGATGAGAGTTCCTATCTCACCACAGCCCCTCCAATTCACATTGCTTCCTGATTTTTTGAGTTGGGTTATCTTTCAGGTTGTTATGTGGTATCTGATAGATGTTTTAATTTGCATTTCTCTTATGGCTAATGATTGGGAATATGCTTATTGGTCATTTGGATTTCTTCTCTAGGGGAAGGTTTTATACTGTCCTTTAAGTAAGTGTGAATTTGAATGGAATCAGAGGTGCAAAACAACAAAATCAACAAAGACTTGTCATATCTATGTAGAAAGGAGCCCTGATGAGTTAAGCAAGAAGTTTTTATATAAAAGTCAGGCATTTGAACTCACCAGCTGCTCCTCAGGAGATAGATGGTATAGTCTTCTTCCTTAAAGATCTGCAACTTGGGAAACCCTATGGTTTTGTTCTATTATGTGCTACATAGCCATTATGAATGAGAATTTGAATTAATTTTTATTTTATTATAATTTTTTCAAAGGCCCATGTAAGGCACCATAATGATATTATCATATATGTATTTTAAACCTACCAGCCACTCTGCTGGAACAAGGTGAGACTAAATGCTCCTGTGAAGATTTCTAGACTCACACATCCTATTTAATATTGATATGTGTCTGTATCAAATCTATAACAGTGGATTGACAATATAAGGTAATACTTAAAAAGTTCTACTAATTAGGATAAGAGATAAATACTTTGAGCCTACTCCCTTGAAATTCTCATTCAAATTTTACCTTGTGCTATTTTCCTCTTTCTTCTTTCTATTCCTTTTTTCAATATTTTCCTAATTTTGGTTGATCTAAAATCCTTCCTCCTTTGTAAATCTAGTCTTAAATTTTAAAAAGTCTTAAATAAAGTCTTTGCTGTTGTTTATATTTGTAGCAAACATTTTATCTTTAACATTTTTAAAGACAAAAATTGTTTTCCTCTTAAACTGCATAGATCTAAGTTTTTATGATAGCTTTTCTACATGCAGGTATTAAAATTATTTATTAGAGAAGGAAAAATATTCATGAAACTATGATCAGTAATTTGAATACAATTAACAGAATAAAAGACTATTTCTTAAGCAATAATAGAGTATAATATCTAAGATATTTAGTTTACATTTGTATAATTATTTAAGACTATATTTCAGAATCCAGTTTATTTTTCATTATCACCTTATTTCTCCTGTTGCATCTTCTAACTTATCATTTCATGACTTTAAAATTGTTTGGAAAGTTCCATAGATATCCTTAGATGACCTCATTAAAGCAAGAAGAAATAAGAAGTGTGGTCTCCAGAAGTCGTCTCTTAGACCTATGTCTTTTGATAGAATGCAACATTTTTATCATAAATTAACCTTCAAATGAGCCTTTAAAATAATGTTGTCGAGTTTATGCTACCGGAGGGCCCTTACCTTTTAAAGAAGCAAAAAATATAATATCAATCAAAGTGGGTGGAATGACTCATTGGTTCACATCGAGTTTTACCACTAGGGTTGGTGTGATCTAGTTCTGTATGAATTAGAACTTGGAAATTTATTTAAATATATATACCAATGCTCTAGAATGAATGCTTTAAAATTGATTAAAGAAATTTTATAGATGCTATTAGTTATGTTATATAAAATTAGAACCTAATACAGGAAGTTCTTATTATAAAATGCTAAGTCATAAAATAGAAGTAGCTTGAAATTAAGGTAATTTAAATAATTTCCTGACAATAATGTACCTTATGAGATTTTTTTTAATGAATGATAAAAGAAGTAACCTATAGCGTACGTACCTTTACATATTCAACATCTTACAAAAGACAAAAGAATGAACAAGTCTGTTGTTCCTTCAGTCTCGTTTTAGGTTTCCATTAAGAAGAGTAAGTTATGTAACTGTTCTGTAGAAATACAACCATATATCAGATTGTCATCTTTTTGGTATGATAATCAAATTCTATATTCATCATTCAAATGGAAAAACAACCTTAAATGTACAATTCTGGTTCTCACTTATATTCAACAATTGTTTAAGATACACATATTAATAACATGCCTGGAGTTTTTAAGTATCTGTATTACTTACAATTTGCCCAGTTATTAAATAAACAAAAAAAACTTTACAAAATGTGCATAGAATGACAAAAAAATGAGTATTTGAATGAAGATGATGAGTAAACAGATCACAGGGTATATGTGACATCCTCTGGCTATAAAAAAGGAAAAGAATTTAACTACACACAAACTCAAGGACAATTTCCAGGAGTCAGAGATCAGACATATTCTACCTTCCATGTTTCTTTACCTCTTCCGACATCAGCCTCTCCTCCCACACCACTCTACTTCTATTCTCTGTGTGACCATTCATAGCAATGGTCACAGAGAACTCAGACAGTCCTCACAGTTACGGGAGAGCCGGGAAAGTGTATAGGTAATCACCAACCAGGACCAGCTAATACTAAGGATGTAGTGAAGAGTCCCCAGGCCCCAGTCCCACCTGTACTCAGTCAGCAGCCACTACCTTGGCCTGCTTCTCCTTGAGCCAGGCAGCCAGCCCAGTGTTCTGCCTCACAGTCTCCGTGCTGCTTCTCTGTTCTGTCTCTGAGCTCCTTGGCCTGTTTCTAGTCTTGGCCTCGTTCCTTTGCCCTCTTGAAGCCTCATGTTTTCACCTCTGCTACTTACACGTAGTGCTCAAACATGCTCTACTAGTGTCTCTTCTTTAATGGCCCCAAAACATCTTTCTAAATGCAGTACTCTGCATCTGAGAAGTCTTTTATACACAGATAAATGGCTTTAAATGTTGTGTTGTTTTGTCTTCCAGGTGACCACATATAGAAGGAAAATAATGGTGGTAATTTAATTTACACCCTTTAGAAATGTGAAAACTCAGAATGTATCCACTTCAGTCTGGTCTGCAGTATACCAAAGAACTCCCTCCAAAATGGGATTATGAACATAGGCATAAGTTTCTAATATTTCTAATATTCTAGTATTTCTAATATATTATAGAACAGATTAGGTCTAAATAGGCTATAGTAATTGACTACATTCAGGTGGCATCTCCATTGAGTCAGCTGGAATCTTAGAAAATTAAATAATTAGCAATGTGGGTTTTCAATATGACATCTAACTCCAAGATTCATTCACATTTTTCAATTTCTTATGCTAATATTTTAATCTGAACTTACAATTCTTTTTGCAGGCAGTGAGAACTGATCCTGTCCCTGTTAAATTGCACTACGATAAATCACATGACCAAGTCTGGGTGCTAAGTTGGGGTACAATGGAAAAGAGTTCACCAACACTGCAGGTATGTACATTTGTTTGCATGTCAGAAAATAATGTTCCTTACTTCTTACATACCTCATGAAGTATTTATGACTATTTAATTGATATTATTTTAAAAGACAAGACTTTGTGGGATATAAACATTAGTATCAGAATCTAGCCTCTTGAGAGATCCTTTTCCCCCCTCAATGGGTACTATTTTTATCTGACTGTTTCCTCTATTCTAATTTGGTCCTTCGTGGTGTGCTTTTTTTTGGGCACCACTTCCTCTGGTGGTCGTGGGCACTACTCAGTGCAGCTCCTGAGAGCCGATGCTGGACTTGAACTGCCAAGTCCATGGGCCGCAGTCCTGCAATCAAGCACTTAAGCCACCGGGGTTCAGCCCCCCGTGGTATGATTTTTGTTGAATTTGATTCTCCCTTGAAGTTGACTATTGAAGAACTTAGTAGAACAAAGAAAATATGTATGAATAGGTTAACATTCATTCTTTAACACAGTCAAGACTTCTGAATCTAAAAACTAGAAAAAATAAGAGAATAGGAAGAAAATTTTACCTTTTTAATGCATGCTCCAGTCATTTTGTGCTTTTATTGATAACTTGGTTGTGATTCTACTTAACAACTCCCAAATCATTAACCAATGGATATTTTAAATAAAAATATTCAGAATGCATTTGTTCACTTATGTATTTACAATATCTATAACTTTAATGCTTCTGGGGTCAATCCAGTATTAATATATGTAACTCTTAAGTCACAAGTTACTGAAAGGGAATGTGAAAAGGAAAAAGAAAATGAGGGACCAATGTCAATGCCTTCTGTAGATCACTTGAAATGTGTGCCATTTGAAAGAACTAAAATTTAATACCTTGTGTACTTAAGTTATTTATTTTTGCGAGTCTAACTACTGAAAACTTTATGTCCTAAGAATAAAAAAATTACACAAAGCTTGTGAATCTGTGGTCTAAAGTTGGTGTCATCCAGGACCATGCATGTCTCTGTGTTCATGTCTCTAATGGAGCTCTAGGTACCAAATGACCTCCCTCTCTTGACTGAAAAATGGGGGTCCTGTAGGTTTCCAGTCTGATTGCTTCTCATCCATAGTGACATCATTATGGCCCGATTGCTTGAGGACCCAAGAGACTGAAAGAGGAAGTTTAATGGTGAATTATGGTTTTTGCTATTGAATCAAGCCACACCAATTCTACCAAAATCTGCAGCAAAGCCAGTCAGAGCTGTAGAGTCCAATTCAAGAAGGTGGCATTATTGGTTCAGTGTACTGATGAGAAAAAATATTCAAGCTGTGAACCATTTCTGTACAGGCTAGTTAGTGGGGGTAGTTAATTTATATTTTAAATCACAAGTATAATATCAATAAACAAGAAGTTGAAAAGTATACATTTAAAATTTTATTCTTTGAACTATTTCATCTTCATATTTTAGCTGTCATGTATTACATTATTGTTATGAATAGACTATTTCTAGTTTTTTAATAATTCAAGAAAGTGTTTTAGACAAACTTGTGGTGTCATAAGAAAAATATATATCTAAAGAAAGTAGTTTACCACACACAGTATGATCCTCCATAAACAGGCTTTATTTTTTTCTCAGAATATCTGATATGGAAAAAAAAATACAAGAATTTGGTAAACCATAAAATATATTTGCTAGATGAGAGTTACATTTAAAAACAATTGAAAAGTAAGTTATGCACTGAAAAATACTTAACACTTTCAGTGTAAGAATTTACAAATACTCTTAAAATTGTGCATAAAGAAGAAATAGTTGGGCTGAGCCTCAGAGGCATAGTGGTTGAGTGTGAGACTGCGGGCCACTGGCATGGTGGTTCAAATCCAGCAGCAGCTCTCCAGGAGCAAGGCTGGGCCTCCCAATCCCACCAGAGTGCAGTGATGCCAAAAAAAAAAAAGATAAGAAAAATTCTATCATGTGGATAAACTGCCGGAAGTTATGTACATAATTTGATTTTTCAATGTTTGTGATTTGCAGAGGTCTGTAACACAGGTGTTCTGTTTAGGTAATTAC
Organism: Nesogale talazaci; assembly: GCA_004026705.1. Lineage (NCBI taxonomy): Eukaryota > Metazoa > Chordata > Mammalia > Afrosoricida > Tenrecidae > Nesogale > Nesogale talazaci. The sequence continues at coordinate 45,850 of PVJH01004391.1, forward strand.
GCTCGCCAGTGGGAATGTGCCTCACCACACGATCCACACTCAGCCAGTGAAAAAGCAATTTGACAGAGTGGATGACTTTTTCATTCCTGCCACCACACTTCTCATCACCCACATGAGGTAAGTGCTAAGATGACTGATGAATATTTCAAATTGTCTTTGATTTTAGGAATTATATGAGATCATGATTATTTTACTTACAAAGCCAATGTACATGTATAGAAACATGTGATTCAGTTTTATCTTATAACTTCACAAGTGAGGTGAAAGGATCAATATCAATGGTATAAGGAGGATTACCGTAAAGGAGAGATTAGAGGTCTCTAACTTCTAACCCTTTTTGCAAATTTCTGTCTCAATTGTCCTGCCATCAATACTCTCCATTTTCCACCGAACTTAAGAATTCATTGCAATGACCACACAGACCTTACAGGTCGGGATAGAGATGACTGAGAATGCATCTCTTCAATCAGTACAGTCTGCTTGCAACAGTACATTACAGTCTGCCGCTGTCTAGCCTTCAATCTCTCTGCCCTAAAGACTCTTAACTGTGCCCTGATCAAGCAAGTATTAACCATTTTATGAGTACCAACAAACCTCCAGTCCCAAATCAATCACTGATTTGCTCTGAGGGGATGGCATCCCACCACCCTGTCTATTTCTGGACTGTTGATTCTGCACCCTCTGTTACCCACCACTTTTCTACCATTATTCCTCCTCATCGCAATCCTCTGATGTCACAGATCTCTTCTACCTGGATTGCAGTGGTTCCTGTGGTAGGTATCCAGGTACAAAAAAATCTATGACTGCCCTCCATTCCCTGCTCTTCCTGCTTTGTGGTTTAGAGATACCACTTTCTACTTTGGTGATGACACTCTAAGTCTTTCCAGAGGACAAAATTTAATGATCATCATTTTAGGCCTCAATACACTTTCAGTGCATGATCCCATCTCTACAGCATTGCCATGTATTTTATTGCCAGTCTTTGCAATCTATCCATTGTACTCCATGGGTCTCAATATGCTCACATTTCCATAACCCTTACCAATCATTGTAAGGAGTCCTGCTGGTGCAGTGGATTAGTGTTGTGCTGATAACATCAGATCCAGCAGTTTGAAACCACCATAAGAGGCTGTCAACTATCATAAATATTTACAGTCTAGAAAACCCACAGAGACATTTACATGTTGTACCATAGAGAACTGTGTATCAGAATCAACTTTGTGGCACTGAGTGTGTTTGTGTAACTTTTGTACCTATTTATTTGGTAAGAAGTAAAAGTCCTAGATACAAAGAGTAGAAGCCACATTAAGTGATTCATTGCAGTGCACATCTGTTTGTTGAAGCTTCAATTTATCAACTGAGTATTTTTAGATGAATTGTCTCAATTTGCTTACTAGAACAACATATTTCTCTATTTGCCTAATAGAAGTGGGGATATCTAAAGATGTAATTGTGTTTGATACCAATTTAACAATTGTTTTCTGTGAATTCCCAGTGGAGTTTTTCATATTAGATTCTATAAATACTGGTGTTTTTTATGGTATCTTAAATTGAGAGGTTATTCACAAGAATGTTTTATGTCTTTACTATATTAATGTAGCCCTTATATTATTTAAGTACCATAAATACACTTAGATCCTATTACATTAAAAACAATTTTATTAAGAAATATAGTATGGTATTTGGAAAATGAATGCTTAACATTTGCATTTTATTTGTTGAAAAATCTTTGGCCTTTTATATTTCTCCATATAATTACTCCTCAAAAATAACAAAGTCAAGATGACGATGCGTGCAGTACCTGTTCAGCTGCTAATCACAAGATGAACATGCAAAAATATCTGCCTCTTTGAAGAAAGATGAGGCTTCCCAGTTGCTAAAGAGTTATTGTCTGGGAAATTACAGGGAAGGTCTGCACCATAGTGTCGCAATGAGCTGGATGGCCATAAACTTAATGATATCAGTGTGACATTCCATAGAAGCCTTTAAACCCTCTTAAAGGGAAAGAAACCCTGATATAAAACAATACCTGGCGCTCTACATATGGATCCCTGCTGACGAGGCAGTTTGAAACAACTCTACAGGTGAAGGATGGAGCTCTCCACTCCTATAAAGAGTTACAGTCTCAAACAGTCCTATGGGCATTTTTTTCTTGTCCTATATGGTGATTATAGTTTGGCATAGATTCAATGATGGTACCTCAACATGCTACCACAAAAATTTATTCCTTGAAAACTGTCTGAGGTATTTCTCTCAGGTCCTAAATCAACTCAAGCGCAACGGGTATATACTAAATGAAAATTACATAGTCTAATAAAAAGAACTTAAAAATTCAGGATTCTGTTGAAAAATGATTAACAAAATTTAAAATATAAGTTAAAAAGTCAAATTGTACTTAAAAGTCAAAGGTACCATATGCTCTTCCTTCTTCTTAGCCAACATTTTAATGTATTTGTCAAAAAGCCATTATTATGTTTGTAATATCCATAGTTTAGTCAGCAGAAAAGTGATTAAAATATAATATCTTGTTAGAATTGCTACATGCTCTTATGACAAATAAATAGCTCTTGGAAGTGCAGAATATGTGAAAACTATTTCTATCTCCATGGTTTTGAGATTCTGACTCTAAGGGTTCAAAGACTGCAAAAGTTCATGTGTGAGTTCAAATGCTGTGACTAAGATGGGAACAAAATCACACAGATTTGCCATACTTACCAAGGGAGTATACATTTTCATTTAATTGTCTTTATGTTTATGATCTAAAAATAGTCTCATAATTTTCAATAATTAGTTTAAGCAGTTGACAAATTATTACTAGTCAATAATATAGATGCAACATTACCTTTTACTTATTTCCTTTTAATTGACTTTTACTGTATCTACTGCATTTTCATTGTTTCCTATTCTTTTATAAAAAGCAAGATATTATTTGTTTCCATTTCAGAGCTTATGTACCCAGGAAGTGCGATAAGATAGACTTTAGGCTGCTCCCACAATGTCAGTTCAAGATGACTTCTGCACGAAAATGATGGGGCTCTGCTCTCCCATAGAAATGTAGCCTCAGAAACCTCCAAAGCGGTCATTATTGTAACCCCTTATTGGAAGGGGTTACAATGTGATGAATTTCTGGTTGACACATTGTGTTAAGTGCTTGGTACTGACTGGGAGTTTGGCATTTCCAACCTCCCCTATGGTATCTCAGAATTAAGGCTGGTGATCTGCTTTTGAAAGCCTTATCCTTGAAAACGTGAGAGAACAGTTCTTTGTTCCATAGTTGAGCTTGTTATGGATTTTAATGGACTTTGCAACTTATAACAGCAGCAACAACATGACATTGTTTGTGTTCCCATCCACTGACATCAAGTTAGTCCCAACCCATAGACAGCCAACAGAACAAAGTATTACAACTTAAAGTATTTTAAGACTATAAATCTTTATGATTTACTGATTGGCTTGAACCACCAACTTCGTAGGAAGCAAGTGTTTATCCCGCATACCCCCAATTAGAGTTGTTGTTCTTAGGTGCTGTACAGATTCTTTCCACCCAGAGCAACCCTGAGCACAACAGAACATTCCCCGGCCATCCTTTGCCACCCTCAGTATTTCTTCCATGGCAATCCTTTTGGTTATTTCTTAGTTTTCCCACAAATATACAATATCATTACCTTAAATTAGCTATCAGAGTATGTTTACTGATACAGCAAGTTCTTTGTGTTGCTGATATATTTTATGACATAGTATCTGATTTAGAATGAGTGCTTCTGATGTAGATAGATTTGGAATTAATAAATAATAGCATCCAAATAATGTAAAACTATAATAAAATATATGTAATTATAATTACAAATTGGTAGGTACTTGATATATATCATCTAGGAAACTTTAAAAAGTAGTTGTGTCAGACAGGTTTCTCTTAGAGAAATAAAACCAGGACACTAGTAATTCTCTTTATATATTTATATGATAAAAGGATATATATATATAAGATAAGAAATAAACAGTTAACTAATCTATAAAGCAGTACAATGACTTGGTGCAACTCACTTGTGTGAGACAGCTAGTAGACTGGCAGACCTTGGAGTCTTGAGGGACTCCAAGTAGTCCTCTGTAGAGCAATTCAGACTATCTGGCCACAAGCAATAAACAGCAAAGCTGGCCACCAACAGTCAGCCAGATGACAGAGTCCAACAGTCCCCAGCTCAAGAGCTGTACATTTCAGGAGCGTGGCGAAGCAGGACTTGAAGGAACCTCAACTCACAGCTCCACAGTCCACGATTAGGCGTCCCACGGGTAGTGTTGCTTGGAGGTCGAGGCACAGGACGAACAAGGCAGCTGTGTGGTCCAAAGATCCAAAAGCAAGAGAGCAAGGGCGGAGCTTGCCAAGCCTTTTCTATCTCTGCCCTTCAAGTGATCGCGTGTGTTCATTGGCCATGTCGTCACAACAGACCTACCTATCGTCTTTGGCCATGTTGGCACCACAAGCTTACCTATAACAGTAGTACATTAAATTTTAAACTAGTTATACAGCACAGACAGATGTACTGGATTTTCTATGCATTGGGTTTCTTGGTACCTAATACCAAACCAGGAAACATAGCAAATCCTGTATCAGGAAAGGGTGGATTGTATGGAAATGGAAAACAGCAATCATAGGAATTTAAGTATTCTGCTGGATGGATCGAATCCTGAATCCCCACAAATCACAAATCACACAGGCTGTGTGGACCTAACACAACTTAATTCCTTTCTATCTGAGGACTGGATTTCAACAATGTCTGAAGGGTCATTTTCCAAAAACAGTTATTATAAAGGATATTTATATTCAACCCTGTGATTATTTGGTGTGTTATTCTGGGTAGACCAGAAGAACTATTTCCATAGACACACATATAGATGTAAGGAAAAGGTTTATGAGAAATAGGACATTGAGCCCAGTCCAGTTCAAAGTCAAAAGTCTGTTACCATATGGCCGAAATCAGTCTATAAAGTCTCCTCTCGACTCATGAAGTCACAGGTCAGTGGGGGCAGAATCCCGGCACTGGCAGGGGTCTCCACATGGCTCCTCGCTTCCAGGGCTCAGGATCCATCAACAGCAGAAGCAACTCATCACTGGCAGAGATCTCCATGTGGCCGCCCCAGCTCCAGAGGTCTGGCTCCATCAGGGCAAGGCCATGTGGTCTCTCCACCAGCTCCTCCAGCTTCTTGGACGCTGCCATCTTGCCTTGTCTGTGATTCATCATCTCTCAGACTAACTCCCAACCACTGGGGAAGATAGCTTCTCATCTTCACGAGGGAAATATCGCAAGATTTCCCAGAAGTCCTAGGAAAAAACCATGCCCACACAGAGGCCTCATTGGCTACTCAATGGTTATCTCCAGATTAACAGGCTAGACTCCACCCCTACATTTCAGTCATAAAATTAACATAAGCACATGACTGCCACATTTGGCATTTTATATAAAATTTCTGAACATCATCTTTCAGACTTTAAAAATATGATTATTTTTAAAATGTAAAATAAATCAGAACTGAAAAACTTAAGTATACCAAAATAACTTTCTAATGAGAAATAAAACTTATCATTATGAAATCAAATCAATCTTCACAAGATTAATATGTTCCTTTTCTAACCATTCTTAAATACTCAGTACTTTAAAAAATTTCTAAGAAACTAAATTGTGTTCTCCTTTGTCTCAAGGATTTTAACTCCAATACAAATGAACAATTTCAAAATATGTGAGCATCTTCTTCCTTGAGATCTTGAATTTTGTGGCTAAATGATCTCTCACACTATACAGGGCCTTTTAATAGGATCCCTTTAAGAGATGAGGCTATGGTAATGGGACATAAGGGCTCTGAGTTTCCGTGGAGGTCTGGAAATGATCTCTTTCTGTGGTTTACTTTTTAGCAAACAATTGACATATCTGTAAAAAACAACTCTTGGGAGACATCGTGAACATTAGAATAATCAACCATTTCAAATAAAAAGGACAAATTTCAGAAGGGTTAGGAAAGAAAGGACAAAAGCAAGTAACAGAGGAAGTGGGTTAAGGGATGTTAACATTACATTATAGTGAGTACCGTCAACAAGATAAAGCAAAGTGTGTGTGTGTCAATTGTTCAATTGAGAGCAAACTTCGCATGTGCACATTCCCTCAATTCACTTTAAAAAGTAAAACAAATGAAAAGAAAAACTTAAAATTTGGGGGTAAATCAAGCCCACATTTTTCTAATCTGAATTCCATTTTGTACCCTGTGAAATACAGCCAAAAGTTTGAACAAGTTTTGCTGTTTTATCCTAAAGAAGAGTACATTAGTAAAAATATTTGTTTTAACATGCAAATTCTGAAAAGCATGCAGATTCCAGGATGAGGGTAAAGCAGCTCATCAATGCTACTGCATGCCAGAGTCAATCTAAACCATATGTGGAGCTCTGGTTACTGGACTAAATTTATGTTCTCTGCCTTAATCTTTTTTGCAAATAAGTGCTTATCTAGCAGATAATACAGACAGTATTCCAATTAACACTAAATATTCTTTAAGACATCAGCATGCCCAAGTGTGTATAATTTTAGCTTAAACAAAATAAGAGTTGGTGAAAGTAAAGATATTTGGTGCCAAGATGTATATAAAACCCAACTAATTTCTATGGAGCTGAATTTGACTCATAAGGAATATGAGTGAGTATACACATGATTTATCAAATGCATTTCATAACATTGTTATTATAGAAACCAATGGTGCATTTTAAAAATTTTAAGTATATTTTGTAAATAAGTTTTAGATATTGTTTCTACATGCTTTCAATTCAAATAAATAAGAAATAATATAACAGCACTATCAAGGTCAATTGAAATTATGCTCTAGTTCTGTGGTTCTCAATCTTCCTAATGCCTCAGTCCTTTAATACAGTTCCTCATGCTATGATGACCCCCCAATCCTAATTTTTTTTCTTTTTTGTGGGCATCACTGCCTTCTGGTGGTCGTGGAAGCTACCCGGTGCTGCCGCTGGATTTGAACTGCCAAACCCATGGGCCGCAGTCCTGCACTCAACCACTTACGCCACCGGGGCTCAGCCCCCATAAAATTATTTTTGTTGCTACTTCACAACTGTCATTTTGCTACTGTTTGGAATCAGGTGATCCCTGTGAAGGGGTTGTTCAAGTCTCAAAGTGGTGGCGACCCAAGGGTTGAGGACTGCTGCTCTAGTTGCATGTAAACAGATATATTTGAATAATATTATGTGAATACTTCTACAATTCTTAATGCTTCATGACCTAGTTAATCTATGATTGATTAAATGACTTGGTTTGCATCAGTCTTTTATAAAGATCTTAGAAATTAGAAAGTGATTAATAACCACGTTTTGATTTTTAGTAATGCTTTTTTCAGTGATGTCAATCATCAAAATAACTAAACTTCATAGGGAGCAGCAGGAATTTAATAATTCATTGTTTTCATTTTTGTGTCACTCTACAGAGTATTTTGTACCATTCTAATCATCTAGATTGACACATGTTTTTTGGGCAGGGGCTGGAATTTACATATAAGCAATTAAAAACTTTTAAAGTTTCAACAATGATTGACCATCTTATATAACTTTGTTTTCATTTCTTATTTAAACTGCCTAAAAGGGTGAGGATAAGCATTGAGAGAATAAAAATAATAAAGTAACAGAAAATTTAAAAACTAAATGATGAACTTTTACATGGGAAATATCTAATAATTAATGAAATTTAATAATTCTTCTAAGAATTTTTTTAGTAATGTAGGATATAAAATGAGAAGTGCACAGAGCTAGAAGGGGAAGATGTGATAAAACTTAATACAAGATGGCAGAATGTCAAAGCTTATAATGTACAACGAGTTAGCAAAAATTTTCCTTGGAACTTTTGACTTATCTTTTTATGAGACAATGCTGAAAGTTAAAGAATAGAATAAGGGTAAGGTAATCTCACCTTGATTAAAAGGCACAGCTTCTTGACTGTTTTGAATTTCCCCTGAGTGATTACCTTTTATGTAATTGAAAACAGATGCTACTTTATGAAGAGAACACTTCACTTTCTGGAAAATAAAACAAAATAAAAATTCCTTATGGCCTATTACTAAAATATTTATATCCTCTCTTCATAACACCTGCAAAGTTTGTCCCTTCTACTCCTCTTAATTTTTCATGATATGGTTTATCAAGGATAATTAAATCATTATTTGATGAATCACAATCTTTTGAAATTATCCAAGAAATTAGGAAGCAATTAAAAAGTAAATTATTTTAAGGAAACCTTCTATTACAACAAATCTCAAAACAACTAAACCTCAAAGAGCATAGATGCTTACATACTTCATGGTATTCTTGTTAAGTAGAGACAAGTCTAGCCCAATATGGCTCAAGTTACAGCACCGTCAGCACAGTGGGCAGCACTAGTATACACCAGAACCAGATTATTTTGTCTTATTTATTTCCCCCATGATTGTCCTACAATCAAACAAGAAAGTAGCAATTTAGGTTATGCTATTTGAGATGTATTGAAAGATTTACCACCCTGAAAAGTTCCCAAAATCCATATCATGGGCCTTAGAATTATAAACCAATACTTCAGTTTACTTAGTGATCCTTGACTGAGAAATCTGTTTTGCTTCTTCCTATTTCTTGTACAGAAATTGATCATTTAGAATATTATTACTGTCATTATTATTATTTTTCTTTATGACTTGATTAGTTTAATTATGAAGTCTCAAAAATTTATATTCATGAGTATCTGTGTGCATGTTTGAACATATGCTCTAAACTTAATCAATGATACTTTGAAGTAGTAAGAGAGACTGTAATTTCTAGTAAGTGTGAATATGAGACCTTGAAAGCAACTAACATTTACATAAAAACATGAAAATATAAGTTCTTACACTGAGCTCTTCTTTTGAACTTTATCTATTAAATATCAACGAAAACTTGGGTGGTATTTCACAGGACTCTCAATCAGAACCCTTACGATGATATTGATCTTGATTAAATAACTCAGATTGGGTAGTTTAGGAAATCCATGGAGCATGGACTTCGGTGTTTTTTTTCAATTTTTTTTTGGGGGGGGCAATCACTGCCCTCAGGTGGTGGGAGTAGGAGGCCCAGCCTTTGCTCCGTGGAGCTGGAATCGAACCTCCATCCCAGTGGGCCACAGTCCCACGCACAACCACTGTGCCACCGGGGCTCAGCCGTTTGTTTTTTGTTTGTTTGTTTGTTTCAATTTGAAAGAACTAAAAGGGTTATTTGGAAGGCAATCTTTTAAAGGCCTCAAAAGTCAATAGTGTGCTGAGGGTGTAAGAATATTTGTCACAAAAAAAAAATGTTTGTCACGAAATAAACTATAAAAGACTAAGGACTAGTTCTGTTTCAGCCTGGCTATGATCTCTCTGTAATCAGGAGCTGTGGGTCTACTGCAAGTGACTAAACTGAAATAAAAGTAGCAGACACTACTCTTGCAGTTGTGCAGAACCCTTTACCACTTCTACCAAGTTATAAATTCTAGCAGGGAAATGATTAAGAAGGGATTTGGTATGATATATGTATCCTTAGAACTCCTCCAAGGGAAAAATAAATATTCTGTGAAAGTGAAAGTGAAAGTAAAGTATATCATTCTCCTTCCATATTTTATCAAATCTGTTAAGGCAAAATTATATATATAGATGGCCATATATCAAGAAAATCCTACACGTGTGACTAGATTCATAGAGAGACAAGGTACTTGGGGATACAGTTTAGCAAAGTTGTTTTTTATTGTTGTTTGATTTAGTTTCTGCAACACTTGCACATAAGTTATTGAAAATATAAGCTAAATGACATTTAGGAAAATATACCTTTGTGGAATGACAAGCAATGTTCAAAATTGTTTTCAAAACATGGTTCTTGGATAAAGAGATCTCACTAAGGTCAGGATTCAATTGTGTAGATCTGTTTCTTTTTACTTCTGCTAATCCTTACAAGAGAAACCCTAGTGGAATAGTGGTTAAGTACGGGTTTGCTCACCACAAGATGGGTTTGAGACCATCAGCTGCTCCTCAGGAGGAAGAAAAGACTGTCTATTCCCATAAAGACTTAGTCTTGCTAAGCCACAGTGGCAGTTTTACATGGACCTATTTGGATCAGTGAGCCAGAATCAGCTGGATGGCATTAAGTTTGATTTAGAATTCTTCTAAGGATCCCTGGTTAGTGCTCAACTTCTAACTGAGAGATCTTAAGTCAAAACCCAGAACAACCATACATGAGAAATTTGTAGCAGTCTGTCTTCATCGAGCCTATGGTTTAGGAAACAATATGGGACAGTTTCTTTTGTGTTCTACAGGACTACTTAACATCAAAATAGACTAAATCACACACACAACAGTTACTACAAATAATTCCTTCAACAATGTGAGAGGAAAATAAAAGCAAAGCAAAACAAAAATTGCCCTACTATCCCAGATATCAGAATTATCTTTGTCCATACTTTCTCAAATATGAATAGCTGAGCATTGGTACTTCTGAAACTCATACCTTCCCAATCAGTCCCCAGGTCCCCTTATTTTTTCATAGCCCACCCCCCAACCCAGCCCATGTGCACACAGAAAGGCACACATGTACATACAAATATGCCAAGATCGTTGTATCATGAGTTTGTTACAGACACATATCACATCATAGTGTAGAACTGCCCCGGGGGGTTCTGAGACTGTAATTCTTGATTGGCTGGAAAGCCCCATCTTTCTTCTCTTGAGAGCCCAGTCGTTTTGAACTGCTCACTTGTCTGTTATCACCCAACATCTAACCACTATGCCCCCAGAGCTCCTCTCTGGAACACTGGAGCTTTCTTTGAATAGTTCCATTAAGTAAAGTTTACTAAAATATGAAGATGTAAATTTTAAAAGAATGTGCTTATGCATATGTACACTAGGCTCTAGGAAAGAAACCCTCATGAGGTGATCATTTTAAGCATTGGATTGCTAGTCATAAGGCCAGCAGTTCAAAAACATTAGCCGCTCTGCAGAAGTATGAGGCTGACCATTTCAATAATGATTCACAGTATCAGAAAACAAATTTGATTTAATGGCAGTGGGTTTGGGGTGTTTTTGAAATTAAGAAGTCCTGAGAGCATTGCAGGGTAAGTACTGAAAAATTACTAATTGTAATATTAGCAGTTCAAAACCATCAGCCAATCAGGAAAAAGGTGAGAGAGTCTCCGGTCAAGATTTATATCCTGTGAAACTGTATAAAGTTACAATGAGTGTGAATGACTTGATGGCCATGATTTCTGGAGAGTGTAATAAAAGTCTCTAAACAGCTACATTTTACAGCATTTCTTATAGAAGAAACCAATGAAGCACTACTACTACAAAATTTAGGAGCACTTTATATTGCAAAGTTGAGTCTTGAGTTTTATTATGGAGAATAAAGGAACTCTTCTTTCAGATAACTTATGCTAACTCATCAAGGTTTTAGTTAAACATGTCTTTGCATCTTAAAGACTCCATGCTCTAGAACTATATTAACAACTTTCTCAGAGTTCTTTTTCTGTCATGTTTCACTTATAAGATATAACTTTAGTTTCTCTGAAAATGGTAAATCACATCCATTTTACCATAAAAAGTAAACAGCATGGTTGCATGGATTTCTTGTCTTCATTAATTCAATTCAATTAAATAAACAAATACCTCAGTATTTAATATAAAACAAGAAACATATCAGTTAGGATGTACTAGAGCACACCACAACAGATCGGACTGAATTTATTGCTCGTGATGTTTAAGCAGCTCTTTGTGTGAATATAGTGTGCACATTACAAAATAAATATTGAATTATATTGCACATAGACTATAATTCTCTTAATCAGATATACAAAACACTTCTTAAAAGACTACTATCACAAAAATAATCATGTGTATTGAGCTATACTCATAATTCTTCAAATTTAAAGTGAAATATTATTGTCTTCCTGAAAAATAAAGGCACATCCTGAGTTTTGCCATAGTGTTTGTCATTAATTGGAGACATTTTTTGGTATGTAATTATTTATTAAAGTGTTAAAACTTTGAATAAGAAGGAATAAACATGTAACAAAAATTCTCTGCTGAAGGAAAAGTTCATACATGATTCAGCAGGACACCAATCTATAATTGATATTATTTTTGTGAGTATTTGCATTAATAAAGGATTTTTTTCAATGGACACTTTGGAAATTATTTGTGAGTGTGTCTAAATTCTGATTTCATACATGCATTTCATCTCAACTTTTACAAAAGCAAGTTGAATTTACATATAAATGACTGCCATCAGGGGCTCTTTGAATAATTACCTTGGTGGCACTCTGTTTCTCTATTTTACTGTGATCTAAAACCATTATGATCCTGATTAAGTTAATATTTTCTACCACTTTTAATGTCCTTGCAAATCTCTAGATATAATCTCATTATAACTATTCATGTACGAGAAGAAAGTACTGGTTCTTATTAATCATTCCAAGAATATTTAGAGAAATAATTTCCTTCTTTTATACTGATTGTATTCACTTTTCATCATTCACCTGTTAAGCAACAATATTGTATTGCTTGCTTTTATTTTCAAAATAGAAATAATTCTGCAACACATCAGCTTTGCTACTTATTTAAAATTTGGCTTAAGTAAAATTGAAGTACATGGAGTTAATTCCAAGGATCTCTAATATTAACTGAAATGAAGAAACCATTCTAATTAAAATTTATAGGGAGAAACTGTTTATTGAATCAAGTCAGTCATCAGTCAAGAACAAAATCCTGAGTAAAAATGCTCACCATAGCCTCACAAATATATTAAGAACACTTGACAACAAATATCAAACTATGAGGGAATTTTCTTTTGTTATGTACACTTGCTTGGAATATGTTTCACAAAATTAATAGAAAGATAACTTTAGGGGATATAAAAATGACAGTTGCTTTAAGCAACTATTAAAACATCAGTTGATTAGTTATGCAATTGTTTTTGAACTAAGATTTGATGCTTAGCCTCCCCACAAAACCCAATATATAGGAGGGGGGACAACATATCTTCCTTTCTATTTTATGACTTTTTTTCCAAGTGGAAGACGGATAAGAGAAAAGATTTATAGATATATTTCCTATACTAAAAAATTGTATTTGGAAAAATAACATTATAGGAATTAAAGACTGACGTAATTAATTTTCATGTCTGTAAGGGCTCTCAGAGACAAGAAGTAGAGAGAGACTTTTAATTAATTGATTTATTGAGGGAGGTGATGTCTTAGGGAACAGGAAATCAAGGGAAAGGAGTTTAGGCTAACCAGATAAAGAAAGATTAGAGCTGACTCTTTGTCCAAAGCCAGATAATTAACTAACTTCAAAGGCATAAAGACTATGACAACCACTATTACATAAAAGGTGGAAAATGAGGTGTGATACTGTCCCGCTAACAAACCACAGCAGAGTTTGGTGAGGAAAGAGTTATGGTAAATGGCTGTAGTGCCACAGCCTCCACATTTGCTTCCAGTGGAGACCCAAAAACTGCAAGTGGGGGAAGAAAGGAAGTTCTAAGGAATCTGAGTCTGAGCCACGTCTACATTTTTGGAGACATGTTGAATCCGCTGCATCTTTCTGGTTGGTGAGGATAACTCCAGTGGGCTAGAGTTTGGGCAAGCTGGTGTCACTTCATCGGGGGTGGGGGAGATGAGCAGAGTAAGCTTCGTAAAGATAATAAGTGTCTGCTGCTGTCCTTAGTAATGCTGCCACCGGGTCCTAGAATGCCATGGTGTAGAAATGTATTCCTTTGTCTATGTACTGGGTGCGGGGTAGGGGAGGGGGAGTCGAGGCGATGAAGTGACACAATGGCGACAGCGAAGGGCCCCTGTGTAGGAACAATTGTGAGGATGGGCTCAGATCCATGAGTTGTCCCTGAGTCATGATGGCCTGGATGGCAGCTACTAGCCACAGCATTGTGATTTTGGATACACAAATAAAGCTTTTCAATCCACTCTTTTAAGGCACCTGGTGGTATTGAGGTTACAGGTTCACGTTCTAGTCTTGTCAAGAGGGCCGGCCTCAGAAAGCCCCAGGAGCAATTCTCCCTTGCCTCACAGGAGTATGAGTCCACAGTGTCTACATGACAGGGAGCGTGCTATTTGTTTCAATGTGGCTATTTTGCAGCAAACAACGGAATCAGCATTTGCATATTGCATTAAAGTACTGGCTAATATGTAACCAAAGCCAAGAAAATACAAAAATAACATAAAGTTGTTTCTTCTAATAATTCATCAATGTTGGGCCTGGGGAAACCAAGTAACTTTTCCAGTTAGTTAAAATATATGTTTTTTTCATTTCTGAATAAAACAAGATTGTATTAATATTTAAAAGACTATAAACAAAACAATTTCTAAAATTCCTTAAGAAATTTGCATGGAAATAAATACAAAGAGTATAGCTAACAATATAATGTTAAGAACTAAATCTAATAAATAATAGATGTTAGTATCTCTACCTTGAGTAAATATATCCTTTCTATTTATTGCATAAAACCTTACCTCCTTGGTACATTTTATATTAAATCTATCACTCCGACATGAACAGTCTTGATCAAAGAGGCATTGTTGGACACATGTGACTCCTCAAAATTAAGAGTGAATGAGCAGTCACGTCAGAGTTTAATTTGGAAAAGTCAAAAATCCATATATTGTGGTTCAGAACTAGTCTATACTTGGGTAATTTCCTTTCCTCAACAGTGTTTTAAATTCTCCACCCTTGACTAAACAAATTGACTCCATCCACGCGCGATGCTTGCTCATTGATTTGCTAAGCACAAGGCCAACAGATCAGAACAGCCGAGCAGCGTGCGAGTGGAGGACGAAACTTTTTACTGGTGAAGTGGGAAGCTTGCTGCTCCTGTGAGGATTGGCAGACTCAGAGACGTGCAGGGCAACTCTACAGTGATAGGCATCGACTTGATGGTAGTGGACGTGATGCCCTGGGCAGGTGATTTACAATGTTCTCTAGCATAAAAAGTCAATGATGTCTCTAAGTTGATCCAGAGACATATATAAACCATAGATCCATGCATGAATGTGTGGCTTGCACTGAATTCTAGCCCTTCTGTAAGAACATAGTTCTTATGGGATGGCATTGCTGGATTCTGTACTTCAGGAAGACATCACTAAAAATATGAGTGCTATAGAAAACTGTGGTGAAGAAAGTCAATGATACCAGCTAACAGAAAGAATTGTGTCTGTGGTGTAAAAGATGTGTCAAAAGACCAAGATGTCAACTAAATTGACGCGGAATAAATCCACCACCCTGCAGGATCCAAGGGTTGTAAATAACATAATCTAAATCTAAAGAAAGGGATGGCCTCAGAACTTAAATTGTGAACAGTTAATTTTCAGCAGGCTGTGGATGGCAGGGGAGGCCCAAAATCCCTTACAGGGTCCACACGTGGCTTAGCTTCTGGTGAAGCTCCTTGGGTTAGAGTTGTGGGATGTGAATAAGCCTTTGTTCAGTGAAATAGAGAGTGTCATAAAGTCAGCTATAGCAGACATTGTTAGGTCAAAATATAATATCTTAACAATTTATCTCCTTATGGATGCATTTTAATGCTATTTCAGTGTTTTTTTTTAAGTGAAAGGGAAATACCTGTGGATTAAGCATGGTGAGTCCCCTGGGATGGGATACATGTGGAGTAAGTCCCTGGTAACTGTGGATCCGGGAGGTGAAAGGCCTTACATACAGAAAGTCTTACAAAGTGGATGTTGCAGATGCAGTTGGGTTACACTGTAGTACACTATCTTTTGATATTTCTTATCATCCATTTACATGTGTAATCATTTTTGGTATTTTCTGCTTTTTTTTAATCTTAGTGTTGGGCTTTTTAAAATTTATTTTAAATCATTTTATTGGGGGCTCATACCACTCTTACCACAATCTATACATGCATCCATTGGTATGCAAAGTACATTTGTACATTTGTTGCCATCATCCTCAAATCATTTTCTTTCTACTTAAGCCCATGGTATTAGTTCCTCCTTTTCCCTACTCCCTATCCGCTTCCCCCTCCCTCATGAACCCCTGATAATTTATAAATTATTATTATTTTGTCATATTGTACACTGTCCGATGTCTCCCTTTATGCATTTCCCGTTGTCTGTATCCCAGGGAAGAGGTTATACATGGATTCTTTTAATCAGTTCTCCCTTTCTACTCTACCTTCCTTCTACCCTCCCGGTATTGCACCTCTCACCACTGATCCTAAAGGGATCATCTGTCTTGAATTCACCATGTTTTTGACTCCTACCTGTACCAGTGTACATCCTCTGGCCTATCTGGATTTGTAAGGTAGAATCCAGATCATGATAATGGGAAGGAGGAAGCATTTAAGAACTAGAGGAAAGTTGCATATTTCATCATTACTACACTGTACCCTGACTGGCTCATCTCCTCTGCACGATACTTCTGTAAGAAGATGTTGCTTCCCCCGCAGATGGACTTTGGGTTCCCAATCTATACTCTCTCTCATTTACAATGATATAATTTTTAGTTATTTGATGGCTAATACCTGATCCCTTTGAAGCCTCATGGTCACACAGACTGGTGTGCTTCATTCATGTGCAATTTGTTGCTTCTGAGCTAGATGGCCACTTGTTTACTATCAAGCCTTTATGATCCCAGGTGCTATAGTTTTTGATAGCCAGGCAACATCAACTTTCTTCACAACATTTGCTTATGCACACCTTTGCCTTCAGTGATCATATCAGGAATGTTGGCATGCAATGATATGATTTTTGTTCATTGATGACTGCTAACTGATTCCATTGATCCCTCGTGGTCCCACAGGCTGGTATGCTTCCTCCATGTGCACTTTGTTCCTTCAGTGCTAGAAGACCCCTTGTTTACTTTCAAGCCTTTAAGACTCCAGATTCTATATCTTTGATAGCAGGCCACCATCAACTTTCTTCACCACATTTGCTTGTGCACACATTTGCCTTCACACATTGTATCAGGAAGATGAGCATCATGGAATGCCAATTTAATAGAACACAGTGCTCTTGCATTGAAGAAGTACTTGAGTGGAAGTCCAATGTCTATCTGGTGGCTTAAGGCTAATCATATAAGTACATGCACATAGATCTATTTACCCATCTTCATATATAAATATATTCATCTATGTTTATGCCTGTAGTTAGACCTCTGTAGATGCCTTCCCCCCCCCCCAGTTCCTTCCTCTATGTCCTTTTACTTTCCTCTTGTCCCATTCTTATGCTCATCCTTCATTTGGATTTCAGTATTTTCTCTCTGTTACATAACTCTTGATCATTCACTATCAGGTCTCTCACACCCACTTTGCCACTGGTTTTGGATCATTTGTTGTTTCCTTATCCCTGGAATGGACAATGCCACCTCTTTTCCCTGCCTCCTCATCTCCCATGTTCCCCCAGATCCATCAGTCCCATTGTTTTCTCCTCCAGAATGTTCACACAGTTTATCTTATCTAGATAGACATACAGAGATAATAATATGTATAGGAAAAAAAGGCATACCAAGGGGAAGCGACAAAAGAAAACAAAATGACAACAACAACAATAATAAAAAGAATGTCCAGAAAAAATATAAAAATAAGTAAAATAATAATAGCAAAAGAAAACTTGTAAATAGTTTCAGATCTCTTCGTTGACCTCCAGCAGTATCACTGGGTTGAATCCGATGGGGTGCCACATCCTGGCTCCAAAGTATATTTTGACCCTCCCTGAGAAACTCCATGCTTGGCCCCTCCTGCTGCTCTGCTACATGTCCTTGCCTTGGTGTGGTGGGGTCAGACAGGGTGCACACCTGACCCTGCTTCTTCATTGTTGCCCCAGCATGGTCTTGAGTCACGATGTTTCCTAATAGGGTTGGCCATATAGTCCCCTCTGTGTAATTGCTGTTCTGAATGGGGAGATAATCCTTGAGGCTCCGTGGACTAAGGTGTGCTTCACTCTTTTTTACTCCCCCATCATTTGCTCTCGTGTGCTCTGGTCAGACATATCCTTCTTCACAAGCTGTAGTCTGCATGCTGACTTCCAAAGCAAACTCCTCTGGGAGGACAGGCAGCTGTCTACATAGTTGGTATTAGAATTGGAGCCTCAGATCACTCTACTGGCCCCCACTCTGCCATCATGCTCCACTGACATCCTGGAGCACCAGGTTTAAACTTAGTTCCTTTTTCCCTGTGGAGATATACACAATACATTAGATACCATATGTAGCCCTGGATTTTGTCTGGCCCCTGCCATTCTACCTGGGCCTCACTCCAGGGATTAATGTATACAGTAGCTTTTCCCATATGTGCTTTTAAGCCCAGCCCATTTTGCATTTTTCTAGGCTACCTCAGCGGACTCATGTTGTACTTGTTCTTTTGCACTTGACTTACTCCACTTAGCAAAATTTCCTCCAGTTCTTCTCATGCAGTGATATGCTTCATGTGTTCATCTCTGCGTTTCAATGATGTGCAGTACTCCATTGTATGCATGCACCACAGTTTGTTAATACATTCGTCAGTTGATGGATGTTTTGGTCGTTTCCAACTCCTTGCAATTGTGAATTGTGCGATGAACTGAACGATGAACATTTGTGCACTGATGTCTGACCATGGTTTGTTTCTTGCCTCTTCTCGGTATATGCCTAGTAGGGGGATTGCTGGGTTGTATGGTCACTCAATTTTCATCGGTTTGAGATATCACCAAATTATTTTCCATAGTGACTGTACATACCTACACAAACACCAGCAGTGGATGAGAGTTCCTGTCTCCCCATAACCCTTCCAACACTAGTTGCTTACTAACTTTTTGAATTGGGCTATCTTTGAAGGTGTTAGGTGGTATCTCATTGTTGTTTTGATTTGCATTTCTCTTATGGCTAATGATCAGGAATATTTTCTCATATATATATATTGGCCATTCCGATTTCTACCTTTGTGAAATTTCTGTTCAGGTTATTTGCTCACCTCCTCAGTGAGCAGTTAGTTTTGTTCTTTTGGGAAGCTATCAGAATATTGTAGATTTTAACAATAAGGTCTTTGATGTGCCAATGCTAAAGAGGTTTTCTCGGTCCGTAGGATCTCTTATTACTCTCTTGGTGAATTGTTTCTGCTTTTTTAAATGAGTTTATTTGGCTATTCTTATTAGTATTTTTATTTGTATTTTTAATATTTTTCTGTATATGAAACTCAGGATAGACAAATTTATAGAGATGTTGAAGGAAAATGAGGAGCTAAATAGTGATGAGTACAAGAATAAAGAAATTGTTCTGAAACTAATTGTAGAGCGTTTCTTAATGTGATTAAAATATCACATTATATGTTATGTGAATTATATGCCAATAAAGCTGTTAGAAAAAAAAACCAAAATAAAATATGTGTGAAATAGAAACTATTTGGCAATGATAATTTGAAAGGTATATTATTTTTATAATTCAGTATTTCATAGTTTGATGTCATTAAGCATATAATATTGTATGTGGAAAATCATTATCAGAGATTTATGAAATAGAGATGACATCAGTCTACTTACTACAGTCATTTTTTTCCTTGAGCTGTTCTATGCTCACTTAAAACTTCACATCTACAACTAAGAGAAGGAACCTCTATTGCTATAATCAAAACCACTGGAGGAAGAAGTCCAAGCTGCAGTGAAAGTCTTAGTGAAGAACAATTCTCCGAGAATACCAATTGAAATATTTCAACAATGCCCACTGGAGCATCCAATCATGCATGCCAAGATACTTGGAAGATAGAAGCTACCTGATAAATCCCTATTTGTATATTTAAATCATCAAAAAAATGAACCAACTATATGTGTAAACTATCAAACAATATGACTAATATAATATAACTAATATCACTGACTAAGATTGACAAATGTGTGACTAATTTAATATCAAATAATTCTTCAGAAGATTCAATAGAAGTTCAAGGAATACATTGAACTTCTAACATGTCAAGCAACATTTAGAACAAAATATAGCAACAGGCTATCACTGCTGACATCAGATGGATCTTAATAGAAAGCAAAGGTAGATATTTACATGTGCTTCATTTGTAAGGCAAAACTTCTGACTGTGTAGATAATGCAAACTATGGGTCTCGTGCAGAATGGGAATTCCAGGATACTTGCTTGTGTACCTGAGGAACCTGTACATAAAACATGCCATTGACATAAGAACAAGGGATTACTATTAAAATCAGGGAAGGTGTGAAGAGGACAGGAAGGGCTATATCTTTCTCTATATTTTCTCAACCTGTATGCTGAGAAAGTAATCAGAGAAACCAGATTATATAAAGAAGACTGCAGCATCAAGTTTAGAGGGAGGCTTTTAAAACCTGCAATATGAAAATGAAAAATCTTGGTAGCTTGAAGCAAACAGAGCTAGAAGCACTGCTAATTAAGATCAAGGATTTAAGCCTTCATTATGGGTGACAATTCAACATAAAGGAGAGCAAAATCATCACAACTGGACCATGTGAGAAATAGACATTATATATTATCATTTGTCCTGTTGGTTAATGTAGTTACATAATACACATAATGCTGATTTGAGGATGAAGCAATATTGGACAAGAGGTCTTGCTATGTTCATAGAGTAGCTATGAATTAAAAAACAAAGTAATAGTACTTAGTATCAGCAGCAATATAGTCACCTCATTAATGTTGAACTGGTCACTTCATAGACATATGTATGTATGTGTGTATGTATGTACATACACATATATAAGTAATCTAAAGTTATTCCCTGTGATTTTTATTTTAATATGCAAAATTTTGAGATTTTAAAGTCAAGTAGGAGTTTACCATGTAATTGAGGCCTTTAGATTATATTTCTGTTGTGATTTGTTATTCTTTTCATTTAAAAACATATATATATAATAAAAACACTGAGTACTTACTATATAACAAACAACGAGTTGATCATTTTTGTGCACTGTCAGGGTATTTTAATGTACCTTATATGCATGTGAAAGGTACATAATGACTGAGGAAATATTTTTGAATTTTGTTATTGGCGAAAAATAATAAATATATGACAGACTACAAAGACCCTACACACCAGTCCTGTGAGAAGTATCACAAGAACACTCCACAAAGGCAAGGATGGGGCTGAGGGCCTGTGGCATAATGGTTGAGTGTGGGACTGCGGCCCACAGGCTTGGCGGTTCAAATCCAGCAGAATCTTTCCAGGAGCAAGGCTGGGTAGCTCCCATGACCACCAGGTTAGTGCTCCCCCCAAAAAAGCAAGGATGGATGAAATTGGCCTCACACACCTTGCTTATGTTAATACGTGAGATCATTCCCTAGAGAAGGATATCGCCCATGGTTAAATAAAGGATCCATGGTATGAGGAGAGGAGGGTGGGGACAGAAGACTGTCATTGTGGATAAAAAAAATTGGTTCAAGCATAACAAAACTGTGACAGACCCAGTATTTTTTCCATTCCATTATATGTAGGGCTACTTTGAATCTAAATCAACTGTATGGAACCAAACAATAATAGCAATAACTTAGAAATTATTGTTTCTATTTTGCATATAGTAAATCATTGTAGTTAATAAGTATTAGAGTCCATTTCAAACTCGGTTTTGTCTCAATATAGTCTTTGCATTAGTTTAGAATATTGATAAAATCCCTTTTTCACTTTCAGAGAAATAATCCAGCCTTTTATTAATTATTTTAAATTCATTTTGAAGCCTTTCCTTATATGGAACAAGACATATTACCCCCCCCCACACACACACACACACTGTAGATCTAGGCATGTAGTCTTATATAAATTTATTTATAGAATTCTTTGTCTTTTGACTGTATACTATAGCCTTTAATGACACTTATGGGTGTAATAGTTAAACATTTGGTCATGAATTAAAGTTAATAGTTTGAACCCATTTGCAACTTCATGGGGAAAAAGACTTTAATAATCAACTCCTCTGTGTGAATCCGGTTACATTAGAGAAGCAAATTCATGGAAACTCATATTTTAAGAGAGAGTTTCATAAAAAGGGTAAGTGCACATCAAGAAAACATCCTGGGCTGAGTCCCTGTGGCTTAGTGGTTGAGTGCGGGACTGCAGCCGACTGGGTTGGAGGTTCAAATCCAGCAGCAGCAAGGTTGGGCCTCCCACTTCCCACCGAGGGCAGTGATGCCTAAAAAAAACAGAAAGTAAACATCCCAACCCATGCCCACGCCCACCAATCCAACATTAGCCCATATGACCAACACCAATCCACAAAGTCCTCCTCCATTTCACAAAGCACAAATGATGATGACATCAGTGAATGTGGGAGCATCTCAGGGCAGACAGGGGTCTCCGCACGGCTGCTACCGCACCCAGGGCTGCATTGAGGTAGCTGCATGTGGCTTCTCCTCAGGGATGTCTTGCAAAAAGCAAGCCTTGCCAGCTGAAGCAGGAAACTGGCTAAGGGAGCTGCACTCAGGTCTTACTTTCAGCAAGCAAGAGACCTGAGAACTGGAAAGACAAGGCTCACCAAGGTATTTTTCTCTCTGCCCTTTAATTGACCCCTCATGTGTGTACCAGACAGGTTGGCACAATAAACTGTAACTATATCATCCCCTAAAGTTTATCATCTAAGAGATCCTAGAAGATAGTTTAAGTCTATTTTTTCGAGTTGTTATGACTCAGAATTGACTCTGTTCACAACAAGATATCCTTACAAGACTTATCTCAGAGCATCCTTTTAGAAAAATAAATTGTTATAATGCCCTTAAAGGTTCTGCCTGTGAAACTACAAATATCTAATGTTCATTATTTCTCACTTATGCAGCATGCAGCCAATTGTGAGGATTTCAGACTCACATATATCTGTGTTAGAAATAATTCTCTAGCTCCACTGAGACTATGAACACAGTAGGTAATATCTGTTAGATCAGTTTGATTTTTCTTTACCAGAGGCAAATGATTTCAGGAAGGACCAAGGAGAAAAATGTACTGGAGACCCTGAAATAATTTTTGTTGTCTGCTCATGTCCAATTTTATAAATGCTATTTATTAATCTGTTCCTCTCTAGTGTCACAGAAGAGCCCTAAATTGAGCTCAATTCTCCCAAAAGAACACCTAGCTTCTTGTTACTAAATGATATAACCACAATTCTCAAGTGAGAGGAAAATATGTAAGTTTAATAGACTTCCCATTTTTTGAAGATTAAGTCCAAATTCTACTGAGTGCATATCTCTTTGAAATCTTATTCCCTCAAGCTTTTCTCTCTCTATAAAAAAGCCTGGGGTGAGCCCTGGTGGTGTATTGGTTGAGTGTGTGACTGTGACCCACTGGCTTGGTGGTTCAAATCCAGCAGCAGCTCTCCAAGAACAAGGCTGGTCCTTCCATTCCCACCAAAGGGCAGTTAAGCAAGTCTAGCCAAGGTGGAAAGTTCACTGGAACTTGATTTACTCCCAAATTTCCTGCTTCCATTTAGCCACTAATTTTTTTTTTCTCAAGGTACCTTTCTGTTTTTAAGATGGTGCATTATCTTACTTTTTACCAGCATCCTCACCAAGTTAATATGTATTTTAATCTATACAAAAATGTATACAAAGGTTTAACCCTATAGTGGAGGTGAATGCTAAGCACATACAGACACATAACAATGTTTACTCCAGAGTTTAATTTGCTTTAGACTCACACTGTAGCAATTTGTAGAACTTGATTTTCACCAAAGTATGTATGGTCCCAAAATAGCAGACCTTTAATTAAAAAAAAAAGCTATAGTAAACTATATCTATATATATAGAGATAGATAGATAGATATACATAACTATTTAAAACAAAAATACAATAAAATAATTTACCATAATATGGGGTGGGGGTGTCTCATAACAGCCCATGTATGTCAAAGTAGAATTCTGTGCTATAGAATTTTAAAGAATGGATACTTTGGAAGTAGATTGTCTTGAATTTCCTACTATGCATCTCTGGGTGGATTTGAATTCTCAAACTTTTATTTAACTATTTGTTACTACACAGGGATTGACCCTAGCAAAATCAGAAAACATTTATGTTCAGCTCACTGCAGTAAATCCTGATAATATCTTATATGTGAATGTTCCTGTTATCAAGCACCCTTGTGTCACTTCCTGCTCTTACCGCCCCTGTGTACACTGACCCATTCAGTACCATCCTCACAAGCTAGTGACATTTAAGCCCTTTATTGCAACTCATGTGTCAATCCACCTCATTGAGGTTCTTCCTCTTTTTCCCCTGGTCTCTTATGGGCTTATTGAATGTACAAATGCAGTGTGCTAATTGATATACTTAAGGCTGAATGGTGGCATTACTAAGCTGTTAGTAACCATTGTCTGGAATCCACCAGCTTCCGCTTGGGAGAGAACACCTATTGGGCTGCTCCAGCACCCATGAAAACTACGAAACCACATGAAGCAGATCCACTCTCGCCAGAGGGTTGCTCTCAGTTTGAAGCAAGTCAATGGCAATAGGTTTAATTGATACAATTCATTAAAACGATGTAGGGTCTGAAGAGAATTAATCCCTAATATTTTAGCTCATACTTTTATTTACTATCTGAAGAAGTCAATCTCTTGACAAAAATATGAGACAAGTAGGCTCCCCAATTATCAGTGTGACCAGTCTTGCATGTTGTAAGAAGACTGTGCTGATAATTTCAGAAGATAGCAAACTTCACAGATGAAGAAAAAATAGTTCTTATGGCATTGTTGAATACTAAAAGCCAGCTATAATTGAGTTTGTCCTTGGCCCCCAATTTTTTTAAATTATTTAAAATTTTTTTTTCATGTATATTTTTCTGGTTTAAGCAACATTGGTTTGGCTTTCCCATTACTTACAAGTTAAATAATTCAAGATAATTTCCCCACATATGCAAAACATTCTTATTATCCACTTAGTGTTTTGAGCTAATTCCAGCATGTTTCACAGTTCCTGGAAAACTATAGGTGTTTTTGCGTTGTTGTTTTTCCATCTGGGTGAGGAATTGTTTGTTATACAAATTCCTAGAGTGGTTATTATTAGCATTTGGGAATTATTTCTGAGAAATAATTTACTTAGGAATAGTTTTTTGAATGTCTGTGTCACATGATGGCAATTTCTAAAGCAAAGCAAACAGAATAAGACAAGTTATTGTTAGTTATTTCTTTGCCACAATATAGAGAAATTCAGAAGGAACAAATTTGGTCCTCTTGAATCAACTGAAGAGTAACACCACTTATATGTTGTGTTCTTGCTTGGAGATGTTTTCTTCGAGTTCTTTAAATCATAACAATTACAAATGTGGATCCCAAAGAACTCAGTGTAGACATTTAGCTTTATGGTTTGCAGCTCTCCACAGGTTTTGTAAGTACCAGCAAGCATAGAGAAATCAGGATTGTTTCCCGAACAGGAAACTTGATTTCTTTTAAAAGCTGACTGAGTTGAAGCATGCTGAGCAAATCTTTGAACCTTGGGGATATCATAATTTTTTCTAGGTTTAGAGAATATGTCCCCATCAGGTATATTTCATTAAAAGCATCCTAAATTACTTGTTTGAGATATATGTCTTTCATGCAATTCTGAAAATTCCCTAGAGACACACACTCAATGATTTTTTTTCAGTTCAAAGCTATACATATTTGAATAGATATCTCATTAGATGTCTTACTTTAAATTCAATATCAGTCTAGTTTACAACAATTTTGAATAACTGGTAAAGTTTATAAGCAAGTTATAAAAAAACTCCTCTGCATCATTAATAATTTTTGAAAAGAGCATACTAATTTAAATGGAATTTATCAAATTAAAAACAGTGAAGAATAATACTATCTATAGTTGACATTGAATATCTTTGTTAAATAATTTATAAAGTGAAAGATTTCTTATTTATTTCAATTTATTTGACTTTCCATATTGGCATTAGAAAGGGATCAAATTATATTCTTAAGAAGATAAAGCAAGGGGTAATGGGATTGCCATGATTTGGAATTAACTGGACAACAATTAATATCAACATTAAGTATCAAGTAAGCAAAGTCTGAACACTTTCAAAATTAATCATTCAAGTAAGTAGGTAACACTGATATGTATTCAAACAAATTAGTAAGGAATCTCTCACTGCTATATCACTTTTGTTCAGTCCATCAATTCTATAGTGTAATTCATCAGGAACCATGAAGTACTGCATCACTAATGAGTGGAATTGCAATCTTGACAGAGGTATTCAGTTCCTGAGGGATGAAATGAAAAGTTGAAAAAAACAAGAAATTCCAAAATAAAAAGATGTAATATCTTGCAGGCCCGGAGTCAAGTTAGTGTTTTGAATAGAATGACCAAATCAGCAGCATAGCAAATATTGTCTTGGAAACTCAGAATAGCATGAGGAAAACAAGGTACAATCCGTTTCTGGGAAAATGAGGTTGTCAGAAGCTTTCTTTAGCTGTAGGGGAAAAATAACATATAAAAATGTCTATATTGATTTCAGATATCTAATCTCTCCCACTATGTTGATGAATGCAATTATAAAACAAAGACATATGTGTTGGCAGATATTTTTCTTGACTAAGCTCACTTTTTTTTTTCAGAGCTCAATGAGGTGTAATGGGGGTGGGGTCGTTGGGAGGAAGACTTCAGGTGCAGGTGTTATAAAAGCAAGGAAGGACCTGACATGGATCATTACAGGACAGCAATAGTGACATTCCAAACCCAAATAGCATTTGAAGCATTTTCTTCCGGTGCCTCCACCGGGGTTGGGCCCAGCCCTACAGGGCCCGAGCTGCTTCCTGACCCCTGCATCATAGGTGCCTATACTCATTCTAAGAGCCTGTTGTGGACTACTATGACTATATTTCTCTGCTGAAATTGAATATTAATCTAGCCATCACTTTCTTCCTGTGGTCCTACAAACAGTATTACAGAAATTGTATTGTTTGGCATGCCTGTAAGGGCATGAGGATTCTAAAAATGGTCTTTATTTATATTCAGTCAATTATAAGAAATGATCTAGAATAGGGAATTAGTAAATGTCTGGATCACAAAGCAAGCTCTTTTGGCCCATTTTTATATCCCCGTACAATTATAATGCCTTTCTTGATTACATAAAATATTTTCTTTACAACCTGATGCACTTATAATCTAATTGGAGCGAATACAATTTAGAGTAGTTTATTTTCAAATTACCCCGTGTGTACATATATATGGTTATATATATATTCACAACTATGTGTTTTGTACATAACTGGCCTTTGATTTCGAAGAAAAGTCCCTGGCTGTTGCAAATGACTATCAGCTCAACTACAGTCAGAAAATGTGGCAGTCTGAGTCCACCCAAAGGCACCTGAGACTTTCAAAGACCCCGAAACATGCTTCTGGAAATCACGACCCTTGAAATGTTAGGAAGCACGGTTCTCTAAATCACTGCCATCACGTTGATGGCAAGTCGTAGTAACCCTTGGTTTTCTGAGACTGTAAAGCTTTAGAATGTCTCACCTTTCTTCCATTGAGGTGCCAGTGGTTTCATAATGCTGCTTTGTAAGGTTCACAACCCAACACATCATCACTAGGTTACCAGGGTGGAATAACAGTAGTACTCTAACTCATATGACGTTACCATGAATTGGAATTGACTAGATGGCAAATGATTTGGGGTATTTGCCAGGTCCTTTTATGGTAGTCGTCATACACATCGGTTACTTCATGCCTATGAACTGTAGATTGTAAAATATTTTTTATCAGATTCCAAAAATAACTGATCTTTGTTGAATGCTTATTCTGGAAAAGCTGTTTTGGCTTTTACATGTTTTACTTATTATTAAGCATAACCACCATAGCACAGAGCAGCTTATGGAAAGCATAATCTTACCGCAAATGCAGCTACGGATTGCAGAGCTCAGAATCTTGTACCGTGGTCAATTAAGTTCCCAGCAGTCGGGAATCTGAGGTGCTCATTCTCATGACGTTCACAGCATGTGACCCAGTTCCTATAGAAATCAATGCCAGAGCATGCCACGCATAAATTAAAGTTAATGTAAGGTAGATGAATCACTATATTAATGAAGCAGACTGAGATCCGAGCTAAATTTTAATTTTACTCTTGCACATTTAGCATCTAACTTAGAAGTTGCCTCATTTGTAGGCAACTATTTTCTTATTATAAATATATGTATATTTGTGAAATGACTGTCTATATTATGTAATATATTGCCTATATTTTAGTCTCCAATAATTTGGATAAATTGCCTTTCAAATCTGCTGCATTCATCTTGACATAGCTCATATTCATTTGGAATATAATGTCATTCAAACCAATTTCTCTATGAATTATGAGTCACTTCGTATACAAGTAAAGTGTTGCATATATAAGAATATGTTTAAACTTTCCTTTAGTTGAATCACTGTTAGTCTATTCGTTGAGTTAATTCTCAAAATTAAATATGATTATATTTTTGTAATATGTATCATATCATGCCTGACTAAAGAGGATATTATTTTTGTACTTCTCTCTATATATTGAGCTTCTGAAGGCAAAAAATTAGAGTTAAACTATTTTCCAGTGCATTATTGAACAGACAATGACTGTCAAGTAGATGCTATTTGAATGGAATTAGTATATAGTATATTAGTGTATAGATAATTAAGCAAAAAGTATTTAATCCAGAATATAGGTGTATAGATTTGAATATTAATAAGTTATATGACAGTTTTCAGAAAGCAGTCCACATTGAGTTACTAGCTAACTACAAACTAAAGTCTGTAGTTTTTTTTTCCTTTATGTATATTATTATAGAAATTTCATTGTTTAAAATACCTTATCTACTCATAAAGTGTTCACCTTTATTTTTCTTTATATGAAAAAAACTCCAAAAGCTACTCTAGTTACCTTAGACTTGACTCTTGCCCCCTTTACTCCTGGGAGAGACAAGAGAAGCTGAGAATACAAGCATCCAATCTCTTCAATAAGTGAGCTCTGAGACTTGAGGTACATCCCTTAATCTGGCTGGGTTTTAGGATTTTCATCTGTAAAATGAAGGGATTGAAGCAGATCCTCTCCAAAGTCCATCCAGCTGAAAAGCAAACTCTAAGGTCTTACAATTGACTCACACCAGAACACCTGCTCGCCGTGCACTTCTTTTCTGCGATGCCTGGGGATGGTACACAAGAATTATCAAGCGTTAGTAATGCCCTTACATGAGGCAAGCCTTCTTTTGAATAGAAGCTTCACAGGTAATGAACAGGTATCAAATCACACTGCATAGCCATTCAGGAATATATAATACCTATAATGCAGCTCCATTCGCCACACTACCAAGTACATAATTACATGCTAATAAACCCAAAGCTCAACTTATGCTGTTAATATTCTGTGAGAAACAGATACCCTTGGAGTCTCTGCTTTTGGTGTTTGATATACTTTGAGACATCTACTATATAAATCTAGAAAACAAATTTTTAATAAGAATAGTGATGTTTTCTTATATAAAAGTTACACTTTTCTGGTTCCTCAGGTTCCAAATTTGGTTGTCTTCCTGTAGAAGATCCAGCAACTTTCTTTTTTCTTTCTTTTTAAATGTAAGCACAGTTTTGGTAGTATTTTCAAAAATCCCAAAGTGTATTATTATTTTCTGATATAAGTCAGTCTCTACACTTAGTGACTGAATGTTTGCAAAACTTTACTCATACTCAGTCCTAGAGAAAAATAAAGGAGAAAAATTGTTTTCCTAAAGAAATAGAATGCAGAAAGTTTCTCATGGGGACTTTTGAGTGTCAGAGCAAAACCGTGCTTCCCAGTATTCACAGTGGCTGGTTTTCAGAAGTAGATTGCCAGGCGTTTTTGACAATCCATCTTCTGGTCGACTTGAACCACCTACCTTTAAGTTATCCAGTGAGCATGTCAGTCATTTGCACCACCTAGGTACATCAGAGTTTTTTCCTAATAAATATAAAATGTGGGAACTATTTCATGCTCATTTTTAGTATTGTATTGCCCCAAGGGAAGAGTCAAGGAGCCTTTGTGGAGGTATGAGATGGGCCTTGTATTACAAGCTTCAAAGCTGGAACGTCAAACTCACCAGCTGCACGAAGGAGAAATGTGAGGCTATTTGCTTCCAAACAATGTACATCCAGGGAAATCCTAAGGTTTCTACTCTCTTCTATAAAGTCACTATGAGCCAAAATCAACTTGATAGCAATGGGTTGGGGTTTGACTTTTATGTTATCATAAGGTTCCTAAGTGGTACAATGGTTTGCAATCCGCTGTTAGCCTAAAGCAGGGGTCCAAAACTTTTTAAAAGGGAGGCCAGTTCACTGCCCCGCAGACTGTTGGAGGGCTGGACTATAGTTAAAAAAAAAAAAAAAACTATGAAAAAATTCACTGCGGGCCTGGGATGAGTCAGTTGCTAAACAGAACAACAATGGTGGCAAAAATACCCAGCAAGCTGGATAAATGTCCTCGGTGGGCTGCATGCGGCCCACGGACCCCTGGTGTAAAGCTTGTAATTTAAGTCCACCCAGATACCACAGAGGAATCATCCATCAATTTCTGCAAAGAGTACAGATAAGACAAACCTATGACACCATTCTACTCTTTAACATGTGGAATCACTACACGTTGCAATCAGCTCTTGCCTCTGGACTCCTGGAGTGCCTGGGTTGTCTAAGATGCTAAATGGATGCTTTAATTGAAAAGTTTGTGGTTCAAATCCACTCCAAACTCTTCCAAAGATATGTCTAATTATTTACTTCTGAAAAATCAAGCTTTCTGAAAACAGTTCTTCTCACACAAATGGTGTCTAGGAGTTGGTGGATTTTTTTTTAATCTGATAGAACTGTCACAACAACAATAAAATCCACTGCCATTGAGTCCATGTCTACTCTTAGAAATGCTGTCAGACATAGTAGAACTGCCCTGTGACTTTTAGAGGAAGGCTCTTCTTTCTCTAATAGTACAGGCTTCTCCATTGGTTCGGAAGTTTTCTAATTGTCTTGACTTCAGCTCCTGATGTGTTCATGAACTGGAAAAATGCAGCAGATCTCAGGAAGAGGTCATTTTCATCCTGACTTCTCTCTGTTTCATTATCCCTATCTCCATAAGGTCTGTCTCGGTAGTTTCAAGCAACCAGTGAATTAAAATGTAAGAGAATATTCACAATTTAGAAACAATTTAAAACATCATTCACATTATGAAGAAATTCATTTAAATATGTCATTAGATAGGCAAAATTCTATAATAAAGCATAATATACTTTACTAGAAATCATTCTTCACATGATCTTCATGAAAAAGGTGTTTTTCTGGAAGTTGATAAAGATACATTGTAATCTTCATTTGAAAAACTAATATTGCATACTGAATTCAATGCTAAGGGAAAAATTTTTTTTAATTTATTTATATATTTTTCACTACCTAAGACATTAAGTTGAAAAGAGCTTTACATAGAGGGAAATTAGTGATTACCCCATATGCCTTTGAAATCTCTTTCATGTAAAGGTATAGAGATTTCAAATTCATCAATTTTTAAATGCAAAGGAAAGTACTTGACAAACTGTAGGGAAAAAGTTATAGTCTCTCATTATTAATTTACAGATCGGTTGTTCAAGCAAAATTATTTCTAAATTTATAGCAAACTAAAAGGAGCATAAAAAGTATTTCTTCCTTGTGGTTTCCATAAACTAGGTTAACAGGTATGTGGTGATATACATAATATGAATGCATTTGCACATAGACAAATGAAGATATGATATGATGACAAAGTGTTAGTGTATGTCCTTACTTCAAATACAACTAAAAATACAAAAGAAACACAACTGTTTTAAGGCAAGGCAATGACTTCTTTCAAGAATCTTATTTTCCAAGGAAGAAATGTGTTGCATGTGACATGATTTATTTCAGAGAAATAAAAGCAAACTCCCTAGGGCACTTTAGAGAGTAGCATTTAAGCATCCTGCAGAGAAGTTCAAATCACTTGTCTTTTTTTTCTTTCTTCCTTCCTCCTTTCTTTTTTTCTTTATATTGCATAGTCTGCTAGTCAAAATCAAGGACAAGAAATATAGGCAGGCCTAAGATCACTCTGGTACAACATTTAATATACTTGACCGATAATATAGAAGTTAAAAGTTCAAGTCTACTTATAAGTGCCTCTGAAGAAAGGCCAGATGATCTATGTGTTAGACAGGGCTTTCTAGAGAAACAAAAGCAGGACATTTATGAGTATATATATTTATACAGTAAGAAGGAATAGAATATAGCAGTGGAGAGGGCTGAGTTCGCTTGACTGTGGTTGATATACAGAAAGTCCTTCCATTCACATAGGCTGGTACAAGGTCAAGGA
Source organism: Nesogale talazaci (assembly GCA_004026705.1). NCBI lineage: Eukaryota > Metazoa > Chordata > Mammalia > Afrosoricida > Tenrecidae > Nesogale > Nesogale talazaci. The sequence continues at coordinate 78,161 of PVJH01004391.1, forward strand.
AGCAGACCTTGGTTACGGCCATCAGAGTCATCCCCCAGGCAACAAGCAGCAAAGTGGATTACCAACAGTCACAGTACCTCAGGAGCTTAGCGCAGCAGGCCAGGATGGGCTATCAATTGCAAGCAATGGTTTTGACAGAGCCTCAAACTCTAGGAACTGATCCATGAGTTGGTTTGGCTCACAGCTAGTGTAGCTCACAAGTTTGACAGGGAACTCACTAAAGCTCACAAGTTGAGACAGGGAACTCACTAAAGCAGCAGGCTCCATTTTAATTTTCTTTAAAAGAAGAATACATAGATATGGAAATTGTAAAATGTCAACTAAAAGATGGCAGTTTGGAGGTGGACAGAAATCTACCTAATCCTTAATTAATGTAGAGCTCAAGATTACAATTTCAAGGAATAGAGATTAACTATCTGTACAAGAGGAGCTCCAGGAGTTACACTTTGATTTGCAAATTTCCAGGTCAGCGGTTCCAAAACACCAGCCACTCTGCTAATGAAAGCCGACACTTTTTACTCCAGTAAAGACTTGAAAACTCACAAGAGTTTTTCAACCGTGGCCTAGAGGGTGTTAGTCAAAATCTCCTACATGTCATTGAAGGGTTTTTGCTTTTGTTTTAGCACAAGTATCAGGACATGGAGGAGCCTTGGTGGGACAGTGTTGTGCATTGGGCATTGGCGGCACAGTGTTGTGCATTGGGCTTCTGACCACAAGGTCGGCAATTCCCAAACCATCAGCCATTCCAGGGGAGAGAACTGTGGGATTCTACTTCCACTACAAGTGGTACCCACAGGGGTGGTTTTCTTCTGTCCTGGAGGGTCATTATGAGTTGACATTGGCTTGATGACAGTGAATTGTTTCTTAGAAGTATATAGTGGTCAATGAAAATCTCATAAGCTAATTTTACGCCACTGCAATGTTAAATTGTAGAGTAAATATTAGAATGGAAACTTAGTACAAGGAAAATTAGCCTTCTAGTGTAGAGTCAATGCTAGCTCAAAGCAATCTCGAACAGAATTGAAGATGCTGTGAATCTTTACCAGAGCAGATAGCTCCATTGTATTCCCTGGGAGCAACTGGTGCCCTCATGAGGCCAACCTTACATTAGCGGCTCCATGTGTCACACAGACAGCCTAGGCCTCTTGATGAGAGAGCTACAGTAGGATGTTGTTGGTGTTGTTATTGTTACCTGCGGGAGGCAGGAGGTGATTTAGAGAAGTCCTGGTGGTGTAGTGGTTAGGATACTTAGCTGCTAAACAAAAAGTCAATCGTTAAAATTAGCAAGCTGTCCCTCAAGAGAGACATGGTTCTCTTTTTGTAAAAATTACAGACTGCAAAATCAGAGGGAGCAGATCTCTTCTCTGTCCGATAGGGTTAATGGGATTAGGGGTGGCAATGAGTTTGGATTTAGCTGGGTTGTCATCTAATGATTCGTAAAATGATTCTATAGATTGGAAATAAAAGTAAGAGACCCAGCAGGCCTAGGTCTGACAAAATACTTGATAGGTAGAGACAAAACTTCACTCAATGCTACTAAATAAAAATGGCCTGAGTGGGTTTGAAGAGTGGCCTGGCACTATGTCTCAAGAGATATGTGATGTGTTTGCAGAGGTAGGGGATACCTTCTTTGTGTATGTTTGTTGCTCCTGTTGTTTTCCAGTCACATGATGAGATCTGCTTTTCTTGAAAAAAGTTTTCATTTTTGGTTAAATTTACATTTTAAAAGAAGAGGTGTGAAAATAATTTTTTGTTGTTAAATGCCATGGAATTGATTCCAACCCATCCATATCAAACCCATGAGCAATGGTAACAAATGCTATGGAGAGCCTTGAGTAGAATGAGAGTTCCACAGTAGTGTGCTCATATAGAAACTGTACGCGGTCTACGAGGAAGTCTTTGGAATAGAACAAAGGGTCATGCATATTTTAAAATGTGGAAAGCTGTATGTAAAAGCTGTATATTTTCTCTATACTTATTCAAACTGTATGTTGAGATCCTGGACTACATGAAGAAGAAGGCAAGAGTAAAGATTAGAGAAAAACTAATTAACAACTTATGATAAGCAGGGGACTTAAACTTATTTGCTAAAGAAAAGAGTACTTGAAGCACTCATTGATAAAGATCAAAGTCTACAGTTTTCAATATGGATTACAACTCAATATCAATTGAACAAAATTTCTCATGATTGAAGCAACAACCAAAATTATTATAAAATTAGGAAGTTTTAAGTTGCTAGGATTTCATTGTATTGAAACTACTATCAATACTCATGGAGGCAGACTTAAAAAAATAAAAGATATATTATATTGGGCAACTCTTCTACAAAGGAGTTTTCTAAAGTGTTAAAAAAAAGACAGCAGTGTAAATTTGATAACGAAGAGTTAGTCCCTAGTCATATTTCAAGTGCCTTCCTCACTGAGGGGCTCATCTTCCAATACTATGTCAACATTCTATTACTTTTCATAAGGTTTTCAGAAGATTTTAAGATGCATAGTATTTCAGAATTAGCTTGGCTGTTTTTCTTTCTAACCTGTCTGTTTCTGGAAACTGGGTGGCTGAGGAAATAGTGTGGAGTCCATGTATTTTCCCTCCAGGCTCACAAGAAGGAAGGAGAATGCAATCCATATTGCCCAAAGGTGATTTCTATGTGGCAGAGATCAGGCACATTATGCCTCCATCCTCCAATCATTAACTATTCAGCTCTTCATCTCCCCACTGTGGCACTCTGCTTCTCTGCTGGCTTTGATAGTACATTCCAATGGCCTGGTAGAATGCAAATACATGTAGTTATTAAATTTATTGGGGAAGTTAATACATTACTGTAATGTCTTAATTAATCTTCTCAAGTACTGTGATTTCTGTGCCCAGAGGTGTCTCCCTGCAGGAAGCGCCATATACCAAAGGCTCTCAGCTCCACTTCTGAGGATTAGCAAGCCCAGTTCCCCCAACTAGGTGACCAGATGCATGCCCTTCACAAGCTGCCCTCCTGCACAAAACCACTCAGCGTGGCATGCTCTGTGGGTTGGGAAGTGCACCACGCTACTCAATGTTCTGGATATTGGTGCTGCTGGTGCTTCTGTTATGTGATAGAGGTTTCTGTACGCAGGAGTTTCACTGTGCAGGAATCTAAGGTCTGGAAGACTCACTCCTCTCCTGACTCTTGCTGGTAGTGAGATCCCTCCTCCTGCTTCTGAGGGGACTCCTGCCCTATACAGTAAAACAACACTCTAGTGATTTCTGTTCAAAACCACTCACAGGCGAGGCATTCATGTCTTGCCTCTCCTTATTCCCAGACTCCTGGTGGGACCTAGAGTCTTTGGCTAGAGGCACACAGAGTAATTCACTGTTCCTGCAGTTATACATCAGAATGAGAAAAATGTTTCTTATTCACAGCCTTTCTGAACCATGCTGGAAGGTATGTGTCTCTCTGTCACCCTCGTGAACTCTCAGCCATGTGGTCCCCATGTATCACCTCTGCCCTGCTAGAACAGGCATTGCAAAGTGTTTTATTGGTCTCAGTGTTGAAAGGAACTAAACTTTATTCATTCCATGTTCCAGAAAAGCTACTGCCCCACTCTGGATGTTGCTGCTTCAGCAAATGCTCTTGTTCTGCAAGCATCTCAGATGTAACCGCTTGGTGACTTGGTGGCCATAGAATTTTTCTCTTCTAATTAGAAGATGGCTTACTTTATCCAGGGAAAGGCAAGATAGGCCATTCTCCCTATATGCTCTATTGCATGCTCCTGTTCACACATTTAATGAATGTTAACAAAAATGGTGTGGAGCATCACACCCTGATGGTGCTTCTGTTGGTATTAGAAATGCCAACGGCATCATTTTCTTCATCACAGCAATAAACAAATCACAACTGTCTAACAACAGGCATGATGGTACACCATAAGAGATAAATAAAATATTAAGTTGCAAAAGGCTAACCCAAAAACTCACTGCCATTGAGTCATTTCAGACTCCTATCAACCCTATGGCTTTGCGAGGCTGTAACTTTTTATCAGAGTATAAAATCTAGTCTTTCTCCCACTCACCTTCTAGTGGTTTCGAACTGCTCGCCTTGATGTTTGCATGCCAACAAATAGTCACTATGTTACCAGGAATCCTTGAAACAAATGGTAGAAAAAAGAACTTCTTAGAAATAAATAATCATCAGTTAACAGTTGTTAATAAAGAAATCAAGAAAGTCTAATGAAAGTTCACTGGCGCCGTCAATTGTTTACTAAACTATTATATATTCTGTTTACCCATGGTCAGATAAAAGAGGTACCCATTGTTTTCACCATCCAGTAAATCTTTATTTTTTACTTAAAAAGGAATAATAATGTATTGCACTGGGTCATTGTACTTTAAGAAAACTCGGTTGCTATTCCATGTTTTAATGCTGACAGATTGACATCCCAAATCTCATCAGGAAGTAAAGATGAATATAAAAATTAAAGTTAATATAGTTTCACACTTGATTGTGCTAAACAGATATATGTCTCCATATGTCATTTAAAAAATGTCTGAGTACTTACTTTTCAGAATAAAGATATGATTGATATACAGTATTCACCAAGTTTCAACACATTTCAGACACATTTCAATTAAAGTACAACAGTCAAATAAATTAACAGACACTGTTTTGAAAAGATATATATTTGTGATATACACTATAATGTCTATCTTTGGAGTAGTTTGGTTCAAATATAAATTTCACACAAATATATTGCTGAATAAGTATTAGCCTGCTGATTAACTAATGGGTTTGCAGCACTGAACTTTTGGTCAGCAACCCAATCCTAGATTATAGCACTGCATGGGTTATATAATAGAACAACTAACAGTTCTTAAATTCATAAATCTTCCTCAAGTTTATTTTTATTATTTTAAAAAAGGAAGTGTGATTTTTTTAATTAAAGAGAATATACTGCCCAAAAAGCTGAACGTGAGATAACTGGAGTGGAGAGGGAGGGGAATTAATGAAGAAATAAAATTGATTTGGATTTTGTTTGTTTGCTTTTTTTGCGGGGGGGTTGGCATCACTGAACTCTGGTGGTCGTGGGAGCTACCCAGCCTTGCTCCTGGAGAGCTGTTGCTGGATTTGAACCACCAAGCCCATGGGCCGCAGTCCCTCACTCAACCACTATGCCACTGGGGCTCAGCCTATGATTGGGATTTTAATCAGTGATTATTACATTTTTTCTGGGAAGTCGTAATGACACATTTCATTATTCAGAATAGGAAATTGGTTTCTAGGAAGAACTATATTACTTGCTAAAGATTTCACAGTAACTAGCATAAATGAAACTTAATTTATATCTTCAAAGCTCTTTCAAAATAGATGTTAGGGTTGCAAGTTTGTAACACAATGAAGGATCCAAGCCTTTTGAGATCCAAGCCTTTTCGTCAAAGAACAAAAGCATACTGGTTCCCACAATTATCAAGAGCAAAAGTCTGACATGCTTAGAAACACATTCAGAGAGAAATAGAACACTAAGTGGTATTGTTTCCAAAATAGGCTTAATGTTTATTATTTTAGAATGCTGTACAATAACCCTCAGCTATCTAAATCCTTTAAATAGCCAGCCTAGTGAGTGAAGCAATTTAGACTTTTACAGTTCAGTTAACTATTGCTAAACAGATTATAATATACACCAAAAGTCATGCTGAAGACCCCACCCATATCATATTTAAATAATTTGCAATAGTATATCTTTGTTGCCAGTATTGTGTCATCATTGAGTTATGTCTCAGGTAATCAGATAACTATTCGGTAACTTTCAAATAGCAGTTCCTTTGTGTTTTCATTATGTTAGCTTACTGATAAAATTTTTACAGATAAAAATCTGTGACTGTCCAAACACTCAATAAGTACTTGGAAGAAGCTTAAAAACAACACAGAATAATTTAAAATATGTCACTATCAAGGTGCACATTCATTAGTCCTAGTATGTGTTTTTAAATTGTGACTACAACATACTTGTTATTTTAATGAATAAAACCAAATATCAATGCAATATCATAAATGTCTCAAAAGTATTAAAGTTATTTTGTAATCATATTATAACAATGGTCACAACTATTTTGTTCTTTGTAATAGTCTCAAAATTTAGAACAGTGTTTTTCTTATGATTAATTTGTTCTCATGTTATTCTGGGAATTAGCTAGTATAGTCACCGTTAAACAAACAGGAATTAAAACACAAAATTCCATTATATGAGTCAACTTAAAACATAAGGATTAGTTACACATTAGTTTTTCTATTTCTATTTTCTTTCATAAGAAAGAACTGGTGTAATAGCATCCTTTTTAAAGCCAATTAGAAAGAAATCACACACACACACACACACACACACACAAGGTCACCTGGGAAAGTCTACTAAATTTAATATGATTAAGTTTTCAAGCAGACTTGATTAACTGGTTAGACAAATTTCACAGTTTCTCTTCAATTCTGTGTTATGCATGCTTTATTCAATTTATGAAGTAAACAACCTTTAAAATAACCTTCAAAAATCCTTAACTTTAAATTTTCATATTTATTAATTTAATTGATTATTTAATTATTGATTACTTAATAATTTACTTAAATTAATATATGACAGTCTTGAAGATGGAAAATCTCCAAATAGAATTAAAAATGTGCATTAAGGCAAAGGTATCATCTTTATATGGAAAATTTGAAAAATAGTTAACAGTAGGTTGGATTTCCAAGCAAATTTTCAAAGATAGGCTAGTTTAGAGAAATTTAAATAGTAATAGTTGCTAACCTGATGGAAAAGAAGGCCTGGTGATATAGAGGCTACAAGTTGGGCCTCTAGAAAGATCAGCAGTTCGAAACCATCAGCCACTGCTCAGGAAGAAGGTGAGACTCAGCTGTGAAGCTGAGCCAGGATTCATTCCATGGCCCTGAGCTGCAGTATGATGGTATTAAGTGAGATCTTCAAAGGACAGAGCATTCCTTCTTTCAATTTTTTTCTTTTGATTAAATCGTTTCCTGATGTATTCTTCTGTCTGCTGAAATCAGAAATAAAAGAAACTTTGTTTTGAAGCATGGTGTAAGGTGGGTAACAGTCTTCATGCCACTCCTATGTAGGCGTATCTACATGTGGGCTCATCTGCCTGGAGACGATAGAGAAGCAATATCTTAGTCCCTAAGACCCTCAGAAATATGTGTTTTCCAAGGAACTCAGGCCACCCCTGTGAAAGGGTCGTTCAATCCCCCAAATGGGATGTGTTGCAACCCACAGCTTGAGAATCATTGGATTGTATGTTGTATATACATATAAATGGATTCTTATTAAATGCATATGCAACCTCAAGTAATGGTCATGCTATAACGAGTACTAGTTGAGCATTTATGTTATATATTATAATACATTTTTTGCAAATGTATGCTATGTTAATTAGAGGAAAAAAATTAAAACTTTAAAACAAAGGAAAGGAAACACCAAAATCTTAATTTTGTCTCCAAACATGGCACAATTATTATTTGAAAAGATATCCTTGTCATTTAAGAATCCTCTTTATTTAATTTTAAATGCCTCCTAATAAAATTCATTTAGTTTTGAAGCATGTTATTGTCATATAACTTTATTAAGGTTAATTTAACCTAATGTAAAAAAAAACAGACTGACATGTATTCCATTGCATTAAATGACTGGCATCACTTCCATTACTGGTCACTTGTATTTGAGTTTTTGCTTCTTTACAAATTTTCACTTTTTTAGGGTTGCAATATGTGGCATCAACTCAATGGCAGTTATTTGGGAGTCTGTGCATAGTAATATAAGAAATGAATTTGGGTCTAGAGCTTTGTCCATACTAATTGTCAATCTCTAGTATACTACTCCAAGAACTCAATTGCTACTACAAAGGATAGAAATATGTGAGAGACCTTTAGTTTATTTGCCGGTTAATTTAACATTCTAGTTACACCGCCATTAGCAATACTCAAAGATGCAACTAGCATTGAGCATTCTTAAATAGGATTGTTCCCGTTCTGTAGGGTGAAGATGGTATCTTATTATTTCTAATAAGTTGAAAATTAAGTGGTGGAATATTTATGTTAATTACATGTATTGATATATATTTGTAATATTCCAGCCATGCAAAATATATGTAAAAATAAGTAAGTCTCCTTTTTACATACCTAATAACATTTTTCTATTTAGAAGAATAGAGCTTGTGATTAGTAGTCTTTCAGATCATATATTAATTTTTAAGAACTAGAGGAAAGTTGCATATTTCATTGTTGCTACACTGTACCTTGACTGGCTCATCTCCTCTCTGCGGCCCCTTTGTTAGGGAAGTCGCTTCACCTACTAATGGGGTTTGAGTCCCCAATGTGTACACTCCCTCATTAATAATGATATAATTTTCAGTTCTTTGATGCCTGATGCCTGATCCCTTTGTCACCTCCTGGCCACACAGGCTGCTGTTTCTTCCATGTGAGCTTTGTTGCTTCTGAGCTAGATGGCCACATGCTTACTTTCAAGCCTTTAAGATTCCAGATGCTATATCTTTTGATAGCTGGGCACCATCAGCTTATTCGCGCAAGTGTAGCATGATGACAATTCTACTTTACAAATCTAGCTAGACCAGAGGATGTATACTGGAGGCAGAAACATAGCGAATCACACCAGATGAACCCTCCATGACTAGTGGTGAAAGTGGTAATTCTGGGAGGGAGGAGGGAAGTTAAATTGGAAAGTGGGAACCAATTGCAGGACTCTACATACAACCTCCTCCCTGGGGTATGGAAAACAGGGAAGAGGGTGAAGGGACACACTGAACAGTGTACAACATTACAAAATAATGATAATTTGTAAATAATTAAGGGTTTGTGAGGGACGGGGAGTGGGGAGGGAGGGGAACTATGAGGCGCTGATACCAAGGGCCTAAGTAGAAGGATGTTTTAAGAATGATGATGGCAACAAATGTGGTCTGCATACAATTGATATATGTACTGATCATAATTTGTTTGAGTCCCCGATAAAATGATTTTTTAAAAGTAATTTTATATATGCATTTGAATGTTATCTTTATGTGGTATGCATCTCTTTGCAAAAATAATGAAGTTTTTGGAGTTCTTTTTATGTCTGAACTAATTCGCTATTGTTTGTATAGCTATAGCACAGAAATTGATTTGGTGGATAATTTTAGTTTGCTTAAGTATTCCACCACAGTTTGACATTTAGATGACTTCTGCATTTCCATGTTGCAGTATATTGTGGTTATTTATGTATATTTGTTGAGAGAAATTACTGAGAGATATAATTAATTTATTAAGTAAATTATTTCAATTTTAAGACATAATGCTAATTTTTTTCACCCAAACACCTAAAGCAATTATACTTCCAACAACAACATATAAGATAACTTTTATGTTCATTCTCACTATTACTAGTTTTACACATTTATACACTTGATTATGGTTTCCAATTTGGTTGTTGAAAATAACTTAAATAAAAAATATTGGTATTTGTTTTCATCAGATTGAGAGTACATGTGATTGATAGATTACATACATTTCTGAATTTTTTCCATAGTTACCCAGTCATCATTATATTGGTTGTATCTTTGCATTGACGCATTCCTGAGACCCTCATTGCATGACAATAATGCAAGGAAATGCAAAACTCTAAAGTTTATCTTGAATAAACCCTTATTCTGAGAATTTATTTGTAACTGATTTCCTGAGCAGGGTGATGTGCCATTAAGTTCTTTCTGCTTCACATGGGCATGCTAGCCTGGGCAGTGCCACTGTGCTATGCCAGAAGCCAAAAATTGAATTTTGAAGTTCCTGCTCACAATTGACCTATTAAATAGTAATTAAATATCCAACTTTCATCTTGTTTGTAATCATTAAATATTAATACAGTCATGAGCAGTAGACATACCTTTCACCACATGCTTAAAATTGGTGTATTTTTACTTATGATCCCATAAAACATTTGTAGATGTAAGAAAATGTAAATCATAGTTCATTTCAGGAGAAAAATCTGGGTAATTCTTCTTACAACTTATAAAATGTAAATATATTTGACCATTATCGATTGTTATATATTCCCAATTAGAAACTCAATCTATATTTGATCATCCTCATTCCATGTAGCTTAAAATATTCACCAGAGTTAAATTTTCCAGACTTAGTAGTCAAGGATATCTTTGGCTGATAGCTTCCATTTCCATTTCAATATTGTTTACTTTCTGTGCCCTGCTTCATCTGCTGTCTTTCCCTGAGAGCAGCCTAATCTTGCTTTGAATTGGTTCTGACAAGTTGGAAAACTGATTTGAGATTGAAGGAAGAGACAGGAGATATATCACTTTCTTGACTACTTAGTATTGTTTTGGGACCATTCTTCTCTTACAGGTCTTGCAGTGGTAATAGCTATATTATTTTTCTCCTCATGGTTTAGCTCAATTTACACTTCTCTGTAAACAATGTCTTTATTGCACCTTCCTTGATTTGACCTCATTAGAAGTTATCCTTTTCCTTGAGTGACTCTAGCTGATATAAAATCTTCACAATCAGGGAGAAAACACAAGTTTTTCAGCCAGTTGTGGGAGCAGAGAGAGAGCTGCACTCTGCTTCACTCATTTTGAAGAGTTTCCCTAAACACACGTACTTAGTGGTGGCTGTAATATTAGCTCTGCTGCGTGATTAGTTATTTTGAGAAAGGGGAGGAATATGTTCTTTGCTTCAGTAATATCTAACTCATCACTCCCTATAGAATACATACCATCTTGTATTTCCTCAGCATTACAGTCACGATGTGTTTTATATGGTCTACAGAAGAGAGCATGTTTGGGGTGATTATGATATTTGGACACCTAATATGTATATCCTTAATTGTGTCAAACCTGTTTTCTCAAAGAATGTTTTCTATTATTTTTATCCTATATGTATAAAAACACATTTTCTTTTTTTAATCGTTTCATTGTGGGCTTTTACAACTGTTACAACATTCCATACATTAATTGTATCAAGTATCGTTGTACATATGCTGCCATCATTACATCCTAAATATTTACATTCTATTTGAGTCCTTGGTATGAGCTCTTATTACCTTCAGCAAAGAGTAAATTGGGGGATGAAACAATATTTTTACTCATGGCAATATTTTTAAGTGTGGCAGTCGTGTGCCTGTTAATTTCATGATTGAGATGTATGGGTGGTGTCTAGCCTGTTAATCTGGAGATAGCCATTGAGTAGCCAATGAGGACTCTATGTGGGCATTGCTTTCTCCTGATATGTCTGGGAAGTCTCGTGATATTTTCCTCATGAAGATCAGAAGCTATCTTCCCCAATTGTTGGGAGTTAGTAGCCGAGATGATGACTCACAGACAAGACAAAATGGCAGCATCCAAGAAACTGGAGGAGCCGGGGGAGAGACCACATGACTTTGCCCTGATGGAGCCAGATCTCTGAAGCTGGGGCGGCCACAGGGGGACCTTTGCCAGCGGTGAGTTGCTTCTGCTACCATGGGATGCTGTTGTTGGATCCTGAGCCCTGGAAGCGAGATGCCATGTGGAGACCCTTGCCAGCACCAGAATTCTGCACGCACTGACCTGTGACTTCGTGAGTCGGAAGGAGATTATAGACTGATTTCAGGCATATGGGTTAATATCAGGCTTATGACTTTGAACTGGACTGGGCTGGAATATTTTCTCAATGTCCTGTTCCTCTTGTATATAATCTTCACCTTATATCCATATGTGTGCCTATGAAATTGTCAGTCTTCCCCAGACTGACAAACAGTAACCAATAAATCTTCATAATGTCATGCATGGAGGCCATATTCTTTGTTGAATTAATTCTACAATAAAAACTTTCAATATTCCCGTTTCTTGTAGTTTGCATGTTTCTCTACACATTCTGACAAATATTAGGCAAACTGAGTTAGTCCCAGTACTGTGCAAAATTATATTATACTAAGCAGGCATGAAATTTGAGAGCCTCGTAAATATTAATCAGAGACTAATGAACAGTGGGACACTTCCGAATATCAATCTACACTAGTGAGAAATTTTGAATTAGAGACACTGCTGCCATCCAATAAATCAGTGGTGAAAAAAAATCGAAGGCATTGTCATGTGTCGGTGCGTGTCTCCTTCTCATGTAGTGGGATCTTTAGCCCTACGGGAGCGGACAGCATTGATGCCAACATGGATGTAATTTTTATCACACTTCGTTGCATCTTTAAATCAGAATATTTTTTAAAAGCTTAATACTTCTTAAAGAGGCTGAATTGTATAACAGAAAGCTTGACTACATTCAGAAGAGCCACCGTAAAAATGCTCAGGATCGGTTACAGAGGGTTCGTCTCATTTTTCCTCATTAGCATTCACTAATCATTGCCCAAAGGGACTAGAAGACTCAAGGTTAAAAGGAAAGCTGAAATGCCAAACACTGATTGGCTTATGGCTTTTATTAAATGTGTCTACTGCAGATCTGCCTCTGAGCACAAGTAAAACGAAAAGCAGGGGGAAAATGATGATATCTGACATCATAATTTATACCAAGAATAATAATAGATATTTATGTCTACATGATTGCATATGTGTAATCATTTTGCACAAATGGGAAAATACCTGCTTACAACCAATGTGGTTAGTTATCAGGACGGGTCTGACAGGGATACTTATGAATGGTTCAATACCTTTAATACTGACACAAAGTATCATGGGACAGAGTTGTCAGTTTGAGTTCTTTGATGGTTTAGCCTTCCAGTAGGATTAAAATCAGTGGAAGCATGTTTTATTTTCAGGCATTAAAATATTAAAGGAAATAGAAGTAATTTCTAAGAAGATGAATGCTTCTTTCTGTCACTGTATGAGAACTACATTTTTATACAGAGAAAGTTTGATATAGACTATGTTTACTGGGAGGATACAAACAGATGTTTTAGAATAGCAGAAAATAAAATAAGCCAGCAACAGTTAATGTCATCTTGAGATACAAGAGAAATATCATTTCTAAACCTCTTTTATTATGATATATCATACTGACATCAGGGACAATAAACAAACTTTTTACAAATATTGAAATATAACTAAAATACTAAAACAATGTCTCAGATATATGAGATATATGTAATGTAATGAAATGGAAACAATCTTATGTACATGCAATAAATTACCATGTACTATAGTTAACAATATATGCCTTAGAGAAATTTATATTTATCAATTTAAATAAAATATATTTATGCATCTGCTTCTTTCACAATTAATAATTATATGAAAACTTCTTTGGGGTATTAATTAAATTTAATTTTCTATAATAATAGAGATGAGCATAAGAGCTTATTTTTATTTAGAGTTTGACATATATACATGCCTTATACATAAAGTAGAAAACTTTAACCAGAGATGTTTACAGATGTACAATGGTGTACCAAAATAACTGCAGAATTTTTCCTTAGCTTTATATTTAAATTATTTTTACAAAACAACCTTATCACCTTCAAAGTATGCTCCATTACACTTAATGAATGTACTTGTCAAATCTATGATTCCATTCTTGTAAACATTTTTCAAATTCATCTGTTTGGATAGTTAACAACACCTATCTCATTTAAAAATTTTTTTATCTCATTTTTTTTCTTCACCTATTTTATGTCATCAAATTGCTGACTTTCATGTCCCTCTTCATCTGCAGAAACAAAAAAAAATGTTACAGGAAGTGAATTCAGGTGGGTAAGGTGGGAGGGGCAAGAGAAGCATGCTGTTTGTCAAAAACTGATACAATGAGATGGCTCCACGAGCAGGTACATTGTCATGGTGACAAAAACCAGTGCTCAGTCTGCCACAAATCAGGCCTGTTATGCAATGTTTTTAGAACCTCTAAATAGAAAGCTTGATTAACAGTCCAACCTAGGGAAATAAGGAAATTAATCTTGACCTTTGATTTCACTTGACAAATTTGGGGGGTGAGGTAATGATGGCATCTTCCCTTGGTTTGATCGATGTTGCTTCTGTGGCTGTGAGACGAGCACCATGTCTCACTATAATGACATTGGGAAAAATTCATGGTCCCATCAGAGAAGTTCTTTCAAAGCATGACACGTTTCTAGTCGATGATCTTTTTGCTGGTCAGTCAGAACCCTAGGTATAACTTTTTCAGATACCCTTCTCGCTCCCAAATATTCTCTTAAAATTCACTCCAACATAGTTCAGATCACTTCCCCATCTCTCCCATGGTCTGCTGTCAACCTTCAAGCACAAGTGCATAAATTTTGTCAGCAGTTTGTCTGTTTGGAAGTTGACTTACATCAGGAAGGAGGTCTGGAAACTGATTTCATGGGAAAATTAACTATAACCAAAGAGGAGCTTCCCAGGCAATACAACTAGTTGCACAACTCAGAGTGAGCTGCTCAGTGCATGCCTAGTGGGAAAAATACATATTATGAGAGCTCTACCTAGCAATTGGTTTTATAATATGTACATATTCAAATGTTTCTCTCTATTTTCTCTGTTTTTTATAATAATAAATATATTTATAAGAATAAGAATATTTATAAGAATTTATGACAATAAATATATTTATTAAAATATTTTGATGAAAATGCCTCTTCTCTATATATTTGTATATATACACACATGTATACACACATATGTATATATGGAGAGAGAGAGAGAAAAGACATTTTTATCAAGAAAATGGCTCACAGAATTGTAGATGGGACAAGGCCAGATAGCTTTCAAGTCCATGAGTCAGATGTTGGACTGGAGGCTTCTCCTTCCTTGGGTAACTGTGGGGTTGATGAATTCACGTTTGACACCACTAGGTAGTGGCAATAAAGGAAGAGGAATCTATGGTTGACAGGTCAGGTGACATGTCACTTATAACTCCCAGAATTGGCAGGTGATACTGAAGGCTGTTGACTCAAGTCCCAAGCAGGCTTTCCCACAGAATGCACTTAGATTGGAAGCAAACTGTACCCCAGGGAAACCTCCCTTTAGTTCATTGAATAAGAACTGTACTCTGAGTGAGGGGCATCCCATGCTAATCTTAGTATCACTGATCGGCCGAGTTGCCATCCTGTTAGCTTAAGTCCTGACTAGCCCCTGAGCATCTTGGTCTGGCCAAACTGAGGTAAAGCCTAACTATCACAGATGCATCTGATGTTTCCATGTTTTACCCTGATTGCATCATATTTTTTAAGTTCATATGGAAATTAACAAATTTGCATAAATATTTATATTGTGGGAATGAGCATCCTGGAAATGATACTTTTCCAGTGACGGTTCCACAATTAGCTTCCTTCAGGTTTTTGTTTGTTTTGTTTATTTTAACAAAATAAGATATTTAAATTTTCTCATTTTCTGACCAGAAGGAGATACCATTGATCTTTATATTTGTGGAGTATTTAACTATCTTATAGAATATTTTAATCAGTACTATTAAATAAACCTAGCCAAGAATCTATTTTACATTCGTTAGTCAATATCCAATTCGAATATAATTTTTTTCAGATCATAATTTTTTACTTTTTCTTCTTTTATTAATTTACTTTTGGTACTAAATCACCGATATTACGGGACAAGATTTTAAACTATATTTAAATTCAGACTTTCTCCAAACTGACTTGCTGTCATCAAACAAGTGCTGATTGAGAGGGACCCCCCTGGGATTCTCTAAGACGGTAGCTGTCCCTTGGAGTAGAAAGCTCCCCTGGAGCTGTTCATGGTTTTGAACTGCTGACTCTGGGGATCACAGGCCAATGGGGAGCCACTATGCCACAGGGTTTTCTGAGAATATGCAGGCAACGTTGAAGATATTTTGAAAGCACTGACTAAGAGAAACAATAGTAGAGAGAGGGATAGAGACAACCAACATCAAAAAAGCAAGTATTTTTTAAATGCAGTAATATATATATACAATAATGTAATACAGTAATACTATAAAATATATATAACAATTTCCCCCATTTAATTTTAAATGATATATTGATGATATACTACACATTTCAATGGAAATTTCCACAGGCCAAAAATAAATCAGCTAGATAAAGTATAAAATGGAATGAATGAACAGAAAATAATGACCACAGATGATTTACATCTTGTTTGGAGGAGACTAAGCCCCTAAAAATCACTGTCCTGCAGATAAAATTTCAGAGAAAACAGTAATAGTTGAAACTTGAAAGAGGCAGTTGGTTCTAAAAGACTTTTAATAGAATAATTTTATAAAATATTATTTTCATTAATCAATGTAAGATAATATATAAATCTTGTATGTGATTAAAATGTTAATGGCATAAGCAGAGAAAATTTGGAAAAGGATATTTTTGTTAAAGTTCTTAATAAAATAAAAATATAAGTCATACAAGATTATTTAGCATGTTAGTATATCATAGCCATAAAGAAACTTCAAAAGGTTACTTGAAAATGGAGTTAACAGACAATGGATCCTTTATGAGACGTTTTTTGAAACCCCATTGAAGAAATGTAAGAGTAATTTGAAAACAAAAGTGCACACACATACTCACAAATACACTTATTAAGATGGTCATTTTGTATAAAATATATGAGAGGCATTCCTGTAATTATGTTAGTGGTGGTATTTGTCAGATCAAATCATTGGTCTTAAGATCACATAAAAAATAAACAAAGTAAATGAGTTAAATAAATATTTAAGCCTTTTATCCTAGCTGGACTAAGTAGCAGTTACACAAACTTTTTCATTATCAGAAAGTATCAAAATAATGTTTACATTTTTGCTCTTCTGTGTAAAAAGCAAATTTTGTTGTTCCAATTAACTAGCTATCTGGTTTTATTTATTTATTTTTTGGGGGGGGACATCACTGTTTTCCGGCGGTGGGAGTAGGAATTGAACCTCTGTCCCAGTGGGCCACAGTCTCGTGCACAACAGCTACGCCACCGGGGCTCAGCCCCGCTATCTAGTTTTAAAGTATTCTGCTTTCTACACATGTGTTATCATTTCTTGACAATAATAAAAGAATGACCTAGAGAGAAGAGGAGGCCATGCAGTTTAGAATTCAATTCTGACACCCCTGTGACACGTATCGCTGCACAGCCTGATGACTTTCCTCTGGACATAGAAACCCCCTTCCATCTGTCCACGTATCATTTTCTCATGGGATTTACTCTTTGCTTCCCTATCTAACTTTGTTTTTCATCTTTGCAGGTTTGGATTTATTCTTCATAAAGATGAAGCTGCACTACAAAAAATTGATCTTGAAACCATGTCATACATCAAAACAATTAACTTGAAGGACTATATGTGTGTGCCTCAATCACTGGCCTACACACACCTGGGAGGATATTACTTTGTTGCCTGTAACCCCGATAGCACTGGAGCCACGCCCCCACAGCTCCTGGTGGATGGGGTAACTGACTCAGTCATTGGATACAATAGTGATGTCACTGGCACTCCATATGTCTCTCCAGATGGACACTATCTTGTCAGCATTAATGATGTGAAAGGTCTTGTGAAGGTCCAGTACATAACCATCAGAGGAGAAATACTGGACGCATTTGATATTCATACAAATCTGCACATATCTGATATAGCGTTTCAGCCATCCTTTACTGAAGCCAACCAGTACAACATCTATGGCAGTTCCAGCACACAAACTGATGTCCTTTTTGTAGAACTGGCCTCTGGAAAAGTTAAGATGATAAAGAGCCTGAAGGAGCCACTCACTGTAGAAGAATGGCCTTGGAACCAGAAGAACAGGCAAATCCAGGACAGTGGCTTGTTTGGTCAGTACCTGATGACACCCTCCAAGGATTCTCTCTTTATTCTAGATGGAAGACTCAATAAGTTAAACTGTGAAATCACGGAAGTTGAGAAAGGAAACACTGTCATTTGGGTTGGAGATGCCTAAGGCCCTATGAGAGAGTTATTGAATATGTTTTACAATACACTGCATTTAATCCCTTGTTTAAATTTACATCTTACTTTCTAAAATTTATGTTCTAGTAATTTAAATTTATGTAGTTGGCCTAAATGAAATTGTTTGCTGTTCCCCAAAAATAACCTAAAAAACAATCAGCAACAGCAAAAAGGACCAATACTATTATTACTATGTATTGATTAGAAATATTTAGTACAATATTTAGTGAGAACCTACATAAATCACAAAATCAGACAAAATTTTTATGTTTAAATCAACAAAGTGGGATTTTGAATACTTAAATACTAAGTACACTGCAGGGAAATTCAGATGAATAAGAAAAACTTCTTTTTTGAGGGTAGATATTTCCTCCTACTTCTTTTTCTTCTGTTTGATATACTTGAACTAGAAAATGTTAATGTGCTGTAGAACCTTGAAATTCTTAATTCTGAATATTATGTCCTGTCCACTGTTTATAATCTTTTGTGCCTTGAAGCAATTGTCACACTGGGGAACAAAAGGTTACGAGGTCATCCAGTACACCCTCTCAACTGTTAGATGCTTGTCACTAAAAGAGAAAAGATTGATATTTCATGAGTCAAATTCTGCCTTCATCATTTGTGTCACCCTCAATGAAATGCTTCTTGAAGACAGGAGTTGGCCTTAGGTTGTATACATCTCACAACCACAGTTTGACATTTGCCGTATAATCTACAACAAATGTGGTAGGAGGGGAGGAAAATTAATTGTGGTAAAAATGTTTATAATATTTTCTCTCCTCAGCTTGCTTTACATTTCTGGAGTGTGTTATAGTTTTAATGCAGGATTGTCTGTAATGGCAACTGCTTACAATTGTTTACTAAATAGACTCTTTCTTTTGACAAAGCTCAGTGTGATATCAGTGGGAACTTTCAGTTCTATCAAGAAATGAAACACCACTCATGTCTGCATTGATTGATGACATGTAGGGGAACTGGCAACAGGAAGAATAAAACTGTCTTTGAAGTCTTAAGGAGTTAGGCAAATTAGGAATAAAATTCGGGAATAAGGGGATGGCTCCATAGTGGTGAGTAAAGGAGTAGTCCCCATTGCCTTTTATTTAGATAGGTCTTCTAAAATAACTTTCATTCTTAATATTTTACCTACAGGACTTCTATTCTGCTACTATATAATCCTTAAATGATCTTCTCACTGTGTGCTGTAGCTCGGAACTTTACTAATCCTCTTATGTGAGACAGCATAGATGTAAAATTTATTGCTTTATTTTATGGGAAAAAGGAACAAAAAGCAGTACAAGTAGGTTGACACTCGAGTTGGTTTAATGAAATAAGCAGATAATTATCGAGTCTTAAAGTAACAGCTTACATGCTTTCAGAAGTGTATGTTGCTAAAAATTGCTAATGAACTATAGGAATGACCTCCATTTACTGAAGGCAATCCACTAAGGTCTTTTTTAAATACAAAGTTTACTTGTCTACATCATGCGAACCTGCTTAGAAGCCTGAAGTTTTATAGTGTCTAATATCTTACGTGTATATAGCATCTTGAACTGTGTGATACAATAGACTTCTTCTTAGCTTGAGGAAACACTAGGGGAGGTGAATTTAATAAACAAAAAAAACCCAACTTATGTTTCTTGTTATTGAATCTGCTTTCCTTAGTAGCAACTTTCTCTCTTGTGAACATGAACCATTATAAAACGTCTGTTGCTTAATGATTTAATATACATCTGTCCCATACATCCTTCTTAGGTAGCCTACATCATGTGGATGTTCT
The DNA here is from genome assembly GCA_004026705.1 of Nesogale talazaci. NCBI lineage: Eukaryota > Metazoa > Chordata > Mammalia > Afrosoricida > Tenrecidae > Nesogale > Nesogale talazaci. The sequence goes on from PVJH01004391.1 coordinate 97,804, forward strand.
GTCTGTAGAAATTGCTTGACAAATGGAGAATAAACGTCTTACATTTTAACCCTTGAGAGTTCCACCAATGTGCATATCAATGTTTATTATTTTATTTTCTGCTACTCCTTCAAGCATATGTGAGCTCATACTGTAATTGCTTTCTGGTGCCCTATTTTGTTCAGAGTGCTTTCAGGGTTCGTCATGCTCATTCATTCATCAGGACTTTGTCCCCTTTACGACTAAGTAGTATTCCATTACACGTAGACACTACATTTTGTATATGCACTGAAGTACTGATGAACATTTCAGCTGTTTCCATGTGTAGGCTACTGTGAAACACCTTTCAGGGAGCAACGGTTACAATTTTCTGGTCATTTTCTTGCTTTCACTTTATCTGATGGATGAGGGTAAGTCAAAAAGTGCTGCAACAAATTAAGAACCTCTCTTAAATAAAATAAACCAACATGTGATGTCCTTACTGCTCAACATACCTTCCATTGAGGTCTATGCATTTCTAAATGTGGTGTTTCCATTTCTCTCCTCCCTTCTGAAAGAAGTCCCTCTAGCACTGGGGCAGTCCCTGGGTCTGCAACTCTGCAGGAAAGCAAACAAGAATGTCTGGTCCTGGAATGATCACATGCTCAGGAAATTTTGCATAGAATTGTTTTGAGTTGTAAGTCACTGGATTGCAGTAGGTTTGATAACTAGGTAATTTCTCTCAATAACTCTGCCTATTTTGATTTACAACCAAAGGATCATTTTGCCATCCTCAAGGAACACACACACACACACACACACACAGACTTTATATATACTTTATATGTGTACATATACATACTTTGCGTGTCTGGGCATATGTTTGTATATATTTATTGGGGGAGGAATATTCTGAATGGCAAGATCACCTTGTAAAGTATAATAGGTAAGATTTCCCTATGAAATTCTCACCTTGAAAAATTAACAAGAGTCATCTCATGGGAGTGATCCGCTCCCTCCCCCCGTCCCTCAGGCATAACTTTGCTAGCTTTCCTTCCTAGTAGGCAATTTTTAATTTTCTTGGGCCTTCTTCATAAAAAGTCCCCATGAACATGAACATGCTGTATCCTTTAAGAAAATATATTAAAATTTCCCATTTGGGATCTGGCAGAACAGTTATCGTAACCTTCCTAGTTGACTTTTCTGCCTTGACTATAACTGACCCATCCATTTCCCGAAGAATTTTCATGTCAGAGTGGTTACCTGTTGGGCTGATAGCCACAATATTGGCAGTTCAAACTCACCCGCCACTCCTTGGGAGAAGACTTGACTTTCCAGATGTGTGAAGAGTTCCAGTCTCTCTCAGAAACCCATAGTGGAAATTAAGTCTTATAGGGCTATTTGAGGCAACTGTTATGAATTGCCTGCGCTGCTCCCCTAAATATGCATTCCCTGTCACAGTCCATATCCTCTCTATGAGAAGTTTCCTTGGTGTATAGCCTGCAACCATTGAACAAGGGTACCGGCAAGGAGAAGTGAACAGCAATCAGATACCCACTTCCGCCGAGAAAAGAGAACTAGGACTGGAGCACATTCTTCTGAACTTCTGTCCCTCTGCTATGACGCACCTCGATCAATTGAGGGGGAGTTAACAGCATGCAGATCCCGGAAGGATGCTGCTTCTCCAGATGCTAACAGGAAACAAGGCTGTTACCCAGAAAAGACAGAGAGGAAGCCTTTCCTTAGGGCTGGCACTCTGGATTTGGCTTTATATAAACCGTGCAAAAATAGATTTGTTTGTTAAAGCTAACGATTTGTGACATTTCTATTTAAGCAGAACTAGATGAACCAGCAGACAGATGAGACTAAGACAGGAGTATTCTTCAGATAATTAGTTTAATCATTTACTGGCATGTTTTAAAATCTTTTCTTTTCAATACCTTGTGTGTACAAATCAAAACCCAGAAGCAAAATATGCACTAGTGTGTCTGTATACATATACATGCATATACATGTTATATATATTAAAACTGACTTAATTGCACACAGTGGATAAAGATGTTAAACAATGTTTCCTGTATTTCTTGTTCATTTGAATAGCTTCTCTGTTGAAAATATCTATTCAGATCCTTTGCTCATATTTTATTGAGTTTTCTTACTTTTGCTGTCACTTTTTAATCATAACAATAAATATGTGGATATATTAGCAGCTCATGTAACTAATTATATAGACATTTATTTACTTATTCTCATAAACTTATAATTGGGATTGCTAGGTCACATGGCAGTCCTGTAAATGATTTTTTGAGAAACTACTCAATTGATTCCATTGGAGCCAGGCCATGTAACATTTCAGTAGTAATAAACATTTCTGTTATTCCACAAATTTGTTAAAATTTCATTTTAATATTTCACTTACAAAATTTTCTAAAAATTTATTTTTATCCTTGTCATTCTAAGGGGCAAAAAGGGGAGGTAGTGTCTCATTTAAATTTGATTTGCATAACTTTAAGGAGCTCTTGTGGTGGGATGTTTAAGCAAGCACTCAGTTGTTGACTGACATGTTAGACAGGAAAAGAGAGCGAGTAACTTGCTTCTGTAAAGTGCACAGGCTAGGACACTGCATAGCGGCACAGCTCGGCCCTGGGCCACAAGATGCCAGTGAATCCCAATGGACTCCATACTCACAACAATGGCTAATGATGCTGCACGAGCTTCTCTGTGTTTGGTGTTCATTTGAATACCTTCTCTGACCAAATGTATGCGCAAGTCCTTTGCTCGTGGTCATTCTGCTTCTGAATATTTTTGAAGAATTATTTTAGACATTCAAACAACATTGTATGGCTTTCGCTTGGATATCATTGGAAGAATTATTGATAAATTAGAAAGCCAAATGTGTAAAATATTAATCACTGATTTATATATGCCAGTAGGTAGAGAAAATCGTAACTGAAATATGAAAAATGTTATCTGTAAAGTGGATAGTTTTATCAGCCACTTCCATTAACACATGACTAAAATACAACGGCTATTTTAATGTTTGATTGCTTGATATTTTTATACATTATTTTTCCACCTTGAGACAAAATAGTTATTTACAGAGGATTTATTGTTTTGCATTTTTGTCTTTATAGTTTAAGAACTGAGTACTTTTAAACACTCAGGGGAAGCACTTACTGATAAAGATGTGGATTACAGCTCAACATAAAGGAAACCAAAATCCTCAGCACTAGATCAATGAGAACCATCGTGATAAAAAGAGAAAGTAATCAGAACTTCATTTTGGGACTAATATTTTATGAGACCTTTGTTACAATAACAGCAACAACAATAGACAAAGGTTTCCATACTAAAAGAAAGAAGCGTGGTTAATGGACAGGGTGGGGGGGAGTGGTAAAATGTAAACTCACCTACCACTGCCTTTGCAATTAAAAAATTTATGTATCCTTTTTCTTGAATCCAAAATCAATGGCCATGAAAGCAGTTCTCAAGAAATCAAAGATTGTGTTGGAAAATCTGGTGTAAAAAAGCCGTCAAAACCAAAAACTAAAACACTTTTAAAGGGTTAAGATACAAATAATTCCCCTAGAGGAAAAAGTTGTGCCTGACCCACGCAGTGATATTGTCAATCATTTCCTTGCATACAAAAACTAAACAATGAATAAAGAATAGTTGAAGGATTTGAATTCCAGTTTTAATAAAGAATATTGTGTCAGTGATGTATTGTTGGAAGGACCCACAATTCTGTATTGGAAGATGTGGAACCAGAGTGTTCCCTAGAAGCTTGAATGGCAAGGCCTAATCTCATACACATTGGACGTATTATCAGCAGATACAACCCCCTGGAGAAAGGCGTGATGCTGAGGAGCAGGTGAGCAAAAAGAGGACAACCTTCAGTACAATGACTCAGCACAGTTGCTTGAACACAGCGACACCGGTGACGCGTGAGCTGAACACCGAGTACACGGTCCACTGTTGGTTAGAACCACGTGAATGGTTCCCAGCCGCAGCAACAACAGAGGATGTTTGCATTCTGTTGTCTCCGTTTTTTCTAAATTTGTGTGGATATTATATATTTTCTCTTTTGGAAAGCCTTTATGCATTAATGTTGAAAGAGTGACAACATCAGATGAGTATAAAATGTGCCGTGTTGTGGGTGACATGAGACAGATGAGATTGTCTGCCCCTACAAAAATGTCAAGTCTCCGAAGCTCTAAGCATCAGTTTTAATTCATTCGATAGGTTTTTTATGAACCTAAATTAACTCCATGATAGTGGGTATGTGTTATGATGCCCACGCTCACCATTTGTGAACTGGTAAGTAGTATTTCTGTGACATTAAACACAAGGTGGTTTTACAGATGCTTCCAACTCAAAGAAAACTTAACTTGCATCCTGTGTTTGAAATAGTGCAATGGAAATCGTCTCACAGTCACCTTTTGAATGCCTTACAAAGGCTGCTGTATGAATAATTAAATATGCAGTCAAAAGTGTTGAGGGAAAACAAGATTCACTCGTGTTTGGAAAATACTTGAAATTTAGTCATTACAATGAGAATATATATTAAGATATATGAAATTGATTACTGATAGATCAAGTCACAATTATTAATAATAATATTAAAAGTAAATATGCAGTTTAAAAAGGTGCATATATCCAGTGAAAACATAAGAATGAGACATCTATAGACTCTTGTTTGTGTAGTGTGTGTGTATGTGAGAGAAAGAGAAAGAACATTTGTGATATCTGTATTAAATTGTAGAGATGATTACATAGGAGATTACTTCAAAGAATCTGCAACTATGAAGTAGAAATTGCTTTCTGATACCATGATTTGAAATGAAAATGATGAATTGTTGACTGAAATTTATATTAAAAAGACCTATTCCAATCAAGTTGTCTGGAACATAGTCTTAGGTGAACTGTTAGCTCTAGTTCCTTGCTCAAATATATTTTATGTATATCTAGAGTATATTTTGTATGCTTTACAAAATACTGTCCTGACTCCTCTTTCCAGGTAGATACTGACATTGACATTTATATGCCAATACTGCATAATTCATCTCAAAGAGTGAAATCAACAATATCCTGTTAAATTCTCCATTTCATACTCCCTCCCACTCCTGCCCTCTCCCTATTCCTGCCCTATTCCCTGGCCTCCTGATAGCCATTAAAGTCTTGCCTATTGGTGATAAACTGTTTCTCCTTATTTATTTTTCCTTATAGCAATGGTGATATTAAACATATATCTTTGTAAGATGGACTGTTTGCTAAGCACAGTGTTCTCTAGCTCTGTAGATATCGGTCCATGTTCGAGTTATCATTGATTTTTATTGATGCATAAAATTCCATAGGATATTTTTCCTAGTTTATTGGTTCTTGTTGACTCTTCTGAAGAAACCTTTTGATGTGCATAAATCATGTATTCTAAGCACGTCCACATCCTATATTTAAACCTTCCTAGTTTACTAAGCTACTGCTGTTTACATCCTGCTGTGTGTACTTTTAAATAAAATCATTTGATTAGGTTATCCCTCTTTAGGCTATGAATTCTATTGTTAGTAAATTTAAAATGCTTCAGCCACATTATCTTGGCTGGTGTAAACTATTATGCTATAACCCCTAGCATTTTTTCTTATTGCTAGCTCTTGAGATATTTAAAGAAAATGCTTTCCTTGTGTCTATGCTTGTGAAGTCATATTCAGAATAATTTTAAAAACCAGTATAAGATTTTTGCACTGTGTAAGTTTAGTATATGTAATTATTTTCATATTTATTTAGATTAATTTATTATATGTAATATATTTGAATTTTGTTTTGGTTAGGTAGATTGTTTGCTAAAAGGACACAATTGTGGATTTCAGTAGGAACACTTTATTTGGGTTGATTCTTTACTGTAGTGAGAAACAGGCCCAGAAAGTGGTGTGCTGACTTTACTTCACAACACACAACATCACAGCATCACAACATCACAACAGTTCACTTGCTCATTCTTCAAAGGTAATGAAAGTTAATCTGTCAATATAATTGAGGAATCTTACCTCATTTTTGTTACAGCACAGATATTGTTCCTTCAGAATTTGTGTGTGTGAGTATAAGAAAGTTTTGTTTGCTTGTTTCCCAATATCATGTTATTGGGAGTTCATGCATTGTCCCATAGTTCAATCACCGCAAGCAGAATTAGGATTTTTAACTGTTCTTCAAATTCAAAGAACCTTTAAAAGGCATATAATTTTAGTTTCTTAAGGGTGACAGAACTCCTCTCTTGGCCTGGAGCAAATAGACCAGTGCAGTTAGAGAAATGACCAACATGGAGCGTATGTCTATTAATAATAGCTTCACATTTTTCTACTGTAGTTTTAGAAAGGTTTCTATGATGTTGTAGCAATATATCTTAACTACTTTTGTCTAATTTTATTGTAGGCTTATTTATTGTGACTTGCCATTCCTAAATAAGACTATTTCTGTGACCACAATTCAAAAATATTGGATTTATAAAGCCCAATAACGGTACTTTAAAATTGAGTTGTGTCTTACTACAGAGAATAACTACAAAAAAAGAGCAACTACACAAACAGATAATATTCATTGTGTTATGATTTTTAAATTGTTATATCTCTATAACAAAACATAATTTCTCAATTATTTGTTACTTTCCAAATTCTTTGTCCATAAGATAACAACTTATCTTTAGGGATCGGTGATGTCTCTGTGATAATCCCTTTTCTTACAGGGGATCTGGTTTTTACTTTCAACCAATGCAACTCTAATGCAGTTTCTAGATGTCTGTCATTGCAAGATAATGTGCTGCTATGATATTGAACAGTTTTTAGTAAAGCATCCAAACTAAGACAAATCGTGAAGAAATAGCTAAGCTATTTTAAGTTAATGAAAATCCTATGATTCATAACATGTTTGTTGTATTTTGCATAGGTTACTATAAAGGAAAGGCCAGCTAAAGAGAAGGTAAAAATGTCAGCCATAAGTAACATTTTTGAAAAGGCACAATACTTAGTTGTGTCTCTATGTCTGGGAATTTTCTTAGTATAAGTAAAAGTGATTGACACCACAATAAATTAATGAAAGAAACTCATAAAATTATATCTCAGAGGGAGAAACAAACATCAAATATTTAATTTTATAGTTAATTGCACACTTTAGTATTAGTATGTCTTATAAGAAAATAAGGATTATGAAAGTCAGTTAATGAGAAATTAGAGGTAGTGTATAAACAAGAAATTCCTACTCTGAAAAAGAACATAATGTCGACCATAAAAAGGATGACAAGAAGCTTGATGAAAAACACTATATTCAATAAAATTAAATGTTTTTTTATGAGAAACGACAGAACATACATTGTTCAAAAGTTTCTAGTTTTATTGGACAACACAAACTATGTCTTAATTCCAAGGACTCTTCATTCATAAATGATATCAAATTTCTTCTTAAATCTCCATTTTAATTGGCCTACCTACTATTATGAAATATGAGCTTTTATAGCAATCATTCTTATAGAATTATAAATTTCCAAAGGTATATCTGAGAATGAGAAGTTGTTTTGATAATCATTAATTTTAAAAATTCAAATATCATGTTTTCCTGTATTTTAAAAGTTTTCTCTTCAACACTGGAGATTTTCCAAATTAATTTTTTTTGGCTGTCCCATATGGTTTGTCAGACATGAGCTTTACAAACATGACATAGAGTAGCAGTCATGGGTGCTGCAGCGTGCTGCGTTTTCTCCTGGTGGCACGGCAGGAACCACCGATCCTTGTAGCCCATTCCTAGTCCCGGCTCTCGGAACCTGCAGACGTCAGCCCCCGCAGTTCTCTGTGCTTGTGGACTGGCTTAGCGATCCACTGAGTGTCTGGATTTCTTCTGATAGCTTAATGGAATGGATCAATGAGGATCACTTCGAGAAATGAGTCTGTGCAATCTTCGCCAATGCAGGAAGAATTCAGAACCCTCAGAGTTCCGCAATGGGTCCAGCTCCCTCTTCGGCAAACTTCTGCTGGTTAACACCTTGGTGGAGAGGTTTGCCATGGGTGGCACTCTTGGGCACTGGGCGTTTGTGGACTTGAATCCTTTGCTTTGAACATTGCTGGGCCTTGTTGCCCAGTCTGCGCACCTTGTAGTGCCCAGCCCACAAGCACCCGCAAGAGAGAGTGCATCACGTCGGCTACTGGATATACTTGTAGGCACCCATCTTGGCTTCCCTGATGGCCAACGCCAGCCAGAAAGTGCAAATTAATCTTTTATAGTGGTCTCCAAGGCCTCTTTTTTATTGCAGTATTTTGCCTTTATAAGTAAGAAACTTCAAGTACCTAAAATAATTTTACTTGAGCCTTTAGCATTCTTTCAAAGCAGGTACAAAAACTTAAGAGCCATTATATCCATCACCCAGCAAGATTTTTATATAGGTATCATTGAAAAAAAAAGCTGACAAGTTGATTTGGGATGACTTAAAAAAAATCGTAGGGCATCTGAATTAACACTCAGTATCTTGCCTAACACAATATTTACTGGCTTCAGTAAACTTTACTAACATTCAAATTTATGTGTATATTACAAAATAAGGTCCTTGCTGTTGTTGATGAAAAGGGTCTTTTCTCATTTTAAACCATGCAGTACTTCTGGGCTTTGTGTTTTGTTGCACATCTGCCTCTTGATCCATGTATACATTCAAAATAAGCATAATGAAGTTTTTTGAAATCCCCATTTTTTCAAAAGGTTATCCACAGTTTATTATAGTTCACAAAGTGGAAGAACCTTTGCAGAGTCAATAAAGCACAAGTAAACACCTGGTATTCTCTGTTTTGAGTAATGATTCATTTGATATCAACGATGGTCCTGATAATGTCCACGCTTTGTTGGATGATATTCAGCAACATTTTACTTGCATGTAATAATAATGATATTGTTCTATCATTTGAGAATTCTATTGGGTCACTTTTCTTTGGAATGGTTACAAATATGATAATTTCCCGTCAGTTGGCCAAGCAACTGCCTCCTAAATTTCTTGGCATAGACAAGTGAATGCTTGCAGTGCTTCTTCAGTTTGCTGAAATATTTCCGTGGGTATTCCATCAATTTCTGATTTTGGATAATGCATTCATTTCAGTTTGAACTTCTTCCTTCTGCATGACCATTTGTTGTTCCTATGCAACCCACCACCTGATATGGAATATTGACCAATTCCCTTTGGTAGACTGACTCTGTCTTTTTCCCCTCTTCTCCAGGGATTTTCTGCACTATCTGATGTTTTACTTATAGAATATTTCAAAATTTCAACTCTAGGTTTGGATATTTTTCTTGTGCTCTTTCTTATGCAGAGCATGTTTCTGTTTCCCTTTTGGTTTTCTAATTCTAGGTGCTTGAACGTTCCATTATCATCACTCTCGATTTTCCTAACTTCATACTTTTCTAGCAGGGGCAAAAGAGGTGGAGGACAAGGAAGATGTGCCTACCAGCAGAGCTGGGAAGAAAGACTAAGGCCCAAAGTAATATATCTTGAAGTTTTATGAGCTGTTAACCAAACCTCACTTTCATAATGTAGGGAGTAGAAAATCTTGTCTTTCTCCCACTGAGAAACAGGGGATTTCCATCTGCACCCCATGACTAACAACTCTTATGCTACCAGGGCTCCTTTAAAACTTCAGATTAATAAGTATTAAATACATGTGGCACTGGCATCAGGTTATTGAGCCCAAAATAGAGTTATCATATTAGGTCAGAATAAGGTAAAAAAGGAAGATGGATTCTGGAGGTCTGTCTCCCCTTTGCTTCATAAGATAATTCTTGGACAAATGTGGAATTTGATTCTACTTCTACCTCGTTTAGCTAACGTAGATCAAGCTTCACCCACACACCAGTTTTTCATATTAGTGATTATTTCATGCTTCCTTATCGTGAATTATACAGTTGCCCTCATTAAACTTCTAAGAAAGATATGCTCTTCTAATAACTGATTATTCACAAAATGAGTTATTAATATAGCTTACAGAATTCCTGTGTCAAATATTTCATTGTCAGTGTAAATTTTCATGTTATGAATATGTCAGTATCTTAGTATGCATTAAGTGATAGCTACAAATTCTTTTATAATGTTTCCAACTCTCAAATAATGAATTGTTTATGTAATGAGGAATTATGTCACAATTGACATGAAACAGAGTAATCAGAATAGAACAATAAGTTGATTACAAGCTATTCATAGACACATTATAAATTATATATATTTGTAGTTTTATTTTGCATTCTACATACACTTAATATTTAATTAGGCACAAATGAATTGTTATAGCTAAAATTGAAATCTAGATTACTTTTATAAAAGCTTCATTGTACACGTTATGATGGACACAGTTTTTAGATTGTTTATAATATATACTATTATCTATCAGAAAAATAATGTTTCAAGTCAAGTCTGTGCGATGTAATCACATATACAAGTGAAGGCTCAACAATAGTTCAATGACAATAAAAATAGCCAAAGGTAATTTTAGCCATCACATTGCACTTATAAATTAAAACATGTCAGACTCAAAGAAGGATTTTACTATATACATCAATACCCTTAGTCAAGGTTTTATCGTGGATTTGATTTCATCAAAATAGCATCATTTATCACATTAAATTAATTGACTAATTGGTATTTTATTGTTTGTGCAGTTGTTAGTATTTAATTCATGTCTGTAATTTTACAGCTGCATCAAAACAATAGGCTTACATTTTTTCTAATTTATATGAATTATTATTGTGATGGCTAGGTTTGTTATGCCAACATGGCCTGTGTTAGTCCGGATAGACTAGAGGAACAAATTTCAGAGACACGCATAAAGGTATAAGGAAAGCATTTACATACAAAAGAAATGTGACCCTAAGAAGGCATCCCAATCCAGTCCAGTGCAAAATCATAAGTCCAATAATAACCCATATGCCCAAAATCAGTTTATAAAGTTTGCTTCCGACTCAGGAAGTCACAGGTCACTGGGGGCAGAATTCTGGCGCTGGCAGGGGTCTCCCCATGGCTCTTCGCTTCCAGGGCTCAGGTCCCTCAACAGCATGCCGCTCCAGCTTCAGAGGTCTGTCTTCATCAGGGCTAAGCCGTGTGGTCTCTCCACCGGCTCCTCCAGCCTCCCAGCCGCTGCCATTCTGTGTTGCCTGTGGTTAATCATCTCTCTAACTAACTCCCAACAACTGGGGAAGATAGCTTCTCATCTTCACAAGTGAAATACCGTGAGATTTCCCAGGAGTCTCAGGTGAAAGCCATGCCCACACAGAGGCCTCATCAGCTACTCAATGGCTTTCTCCTGATTAACAGGCCAAACTCTACCCCTACATTTCAATTATAAAATTAACTTAAGTACATGACTGCCACATGGCCACAGAAGATTAGTGGGTCTGTTGTGATGGCACGGCCAATGAACACATGGGATGAATTGAAGGGCAGAGATAGGAAGGGTTCAGTGAGTCCCGCCCTCTTTCTTGCTTCTGCAACTTCAGACCAGAGAGCTGCCTTGTTCTTCCTGTGCCTCGACCTCCAAGCAACACTACCCATGGGACACCTAATCGTGGACTGTGGAGCTGTGAGCAGAGATTCCTTCAAGCCCTACTTCACCACTCTCCTGGGATATACATCTCTTGAGCTGGGATGGACTCATCTGTTGGACTCTGTCATCTGGCTGACTGTTGGTGACCTGCTCTGCTGTTTGCTGCCTGTGACCACATAGCCTGAATTGCTCTACAGAGGACTACTCAGCGGCCCTCAAGACTTGAAGGACTGCCGGTCTTCTAGCTGTCTCACGCAAGTGAGTTGCACCAAGCAATTTGTACTGTTTTATAGATAGTTAACTGTTTCTTTCTTATCTTATATACCTTTCTCTATATATAAATATATAAAAAGAATTACTAGTGTCCTTATTTTATTTCTCTAAGATAACCCTGCCTGACACAATTATATTTAAGTAATATTCTAATAAAAATATTGTTCCCCAGAGAGTTCAAAATTTGATTTTGATGTTGGGTTCTATATCTCTGAAACTTTAAGAAATATTGGCATAAGAAGTGACCATGAAAAGCACTGTATTATATATAGATATATAAATATACACATATATAAATTTGCTGTGTATTATAATATATTTAGATATAAAAACAGGTTCATTTGGGACTATTCTTTTACAATTTGAATTGATTCAATGTGAAACAAAGCAACAACAAAAAAACAAAGATTTTGGAAAGGGCTTGAGGTACTATTTGATATCCTCTTTTGACCCCATTGTCATGAAGCAGAGGTCAGAACTGCCTCCACCATCCATCACTCTTTATCTGTGTGACACCAGCTGTTTCATTCAGGCCCCTACTTTTATGCTGGGTTTGATAATTCACTACAGTACCCACCTAGAACTCACAGGCAGTGCTCACTCTGAAAGGGGCATGTTAAGGTAGTTCTCAGTTTACCACAACCAGGATTAGTAAACAGTAAAGATACAGTCATTAGTCTACAGCAATACCTCTTCTAAACCAGTAAATAAATCAGTAAATAAACCAGTAAATAAACTTTCTAGCCCTTAGCATCTCAAGTCACATAGTGCCTTGGCCTCTGCATCTCTGCAGGTCAGCAACTCCTCCCCACCTCCCCAGCCCCTAATGCTCAGACTCACAGTCTCACAGTCTAGATGCTGCTTCTTTGTTTTCTTTCATGGTTTGCTTGCCTCAGACTTCGATGTTTCTGATGCCTCTGGTCTCAGACTCCACCACTTCTAGCAGCAAAATTCTCAAAGATGGTTCATCCTTATAGCCAGGCAATGGCAAAGTAAAACTGACAAACCCTATCAGTGTTGCACACACTCTTTCTATAATGCCACCCAATCAGAATCGGGGGAAGGTTTATTAACATATGATATGCAGATGACACAATCTTCCTTTCTGACAGTGAGGAGAACTTGATGCACTTGCTGATGAAGATCATGATTGCAGACCAGTATGGATTGTGACACAAAATAAAGATGACCACAATCTATACAATTGAACAAAAAGGTAACATCATATAAATGAAGGAGATATCGAAGTTGTCAAAGATTTTTGTCTTGCTTGGATCCACAGTCAATGCTCATGAAATCAGCAGTTAAGAGGCATTGCATTTTGTAAAATTGCTGCACAAGACCTGTTGGAGGATTGACATTCAAGGCTGTTACTTGGAGAATGAAGGTGCCCCTGACCCAAGACATGGTGATTTCAATGGTCTCATCTGCATATAAAGTTGCAAATTGGTTAAAGAAAACTAGAGAAGAATTATAGGCATTTGCATTGTGGTGCTGGAGAAGACTATACAAAGTACCTTGAACTGCTAAAAGGACACACCTATCTGTCTTGGAAGAAGTACAGCCAGAGTGCTTCTTTAGAAGTAAAGATGTCAAACCTTCATTTGAAATGCTTTGGACATGTTGGGAGAAACAAGTCCAAGGAGAAGGGCCTCCTACCTGGAAAGTAGAGGGACAGGAAACAAGAGGAAGGTGTCATTAAGATGGAAAGACAGAGTGACTGCAAAGACGGACTCAAGCATAATCAAATGATTGTGAGGATGGCACAGGACTGAACAGAGTCTCCATCTTCTTAACTATGGGTGGAGCCACAGCAATGGCATCTACCAATGACAATAACCCAGTAATTTGGTGGGAATTACAGAGACATGGATTGAAGAGCCAAAGTAAGCTATTACACTCCAACACACAAGTATAAGAATATTATTCTCTGACATGAAAACAATAATTAAATTAATTCCCTAGCATCATTGAAGAAACACATGAAAATACAGAAAATTCAGTAGACACAGCCTATTTATTTATCATGGTATTTAGACTATATATATCATATAAAATATCTCAAAAGAGAGAAAATACTTCTGAAATGGCAGAGATTCCTTCTGAAAATTCATTTCTTCATAAAACCAAAGCTATCTGGGACAAAAAGAAAAGGGTTTCAGAATTCTGGCTTTAAGACGTCTGCCAGAAGTTTACTATATTCAAGAATAAGAACGACACCTTTGTAAGAAAAGTAGATTTTGGGGCTGAGCCCCGGTGGCGTAGTGGTTGTGCGTGGGACTGTGACCCACTGGGATGGAGGTTCAATTCCAGCTCCACAGGAGCAAAGACTGGGTCTCCTACTCCCACCACCAGAGGGCAGTGATGCCAAAAAAAAGCCAAAAAAAAAAGTAGATTTTTATCATTTGCTATTTGCTGGTAGATGCCCTGGACACTGATTCAACTTACAATGTTACACGGAACTGGATGAAGCACTGTCTGTTCCTGGTACTATCCTCATAATCACGGCCTTGTTTGAATCAATTATTGAAACCACTGTTTAGCTCATGGAAGGATTTCATCATTTTCACTGGCCCTTTACTAATGAAGCATGATGTCCTTCTCTAGGAGCTAATCCTTCTTCTCCAAATTATGCAAAATAGTATATTTATATACAATATTCATTATCTTCTTTCTACTCCCATAAAAATGTACAGTCTTGGAAAACAAACAAGGCCATTCTACTTTGTCTTCCAGGATCATAATCAGTTATAATCCACTTGATGGTGGTCAGTAATGAATTACCTTGTTGTGGTGCCCATGTATTCTTGATGTCAATTTCATGATTGAGATCTAGGGATCGAGTCTAGCCTGTAAATCTGGAGATAACCAATGAGTAACCCATGAGGCCTCCGTGTGGGGATGGCTTTCTCCTGAGAATTCTGGGAAGTCTCACGGTATTTCCCAAATGGAGAAGAGAAACTTGACTCTCAGTTTCTGAGATAACAAACTACCAACAAGACAAGATGACAGCATGCTGATCGATCCTGATTCCTGGATAATGGAGGAGTCAGGTGAGAAGCCACAAGGGCTTGCACTGATGGAACCAGACCTCTGGGGCTGGAGAAGCCACAGAGAGACCCTTGCTAGCGCTGAGATGCTTCTACCACCACTGTATACTGCTGATGGACTCTGAGTCCTGGAAATGAGGAGTCAAGGCAAGACCTCTGCCAGCACTGGGATGCTGCTACCCTAAGTGAATACACAAGACTCCGTGCCCACTAGCCTGTGACTTCATGAGTTGGAAGGAGACTTTATAGACTGATATGGGACATGTGGGCTAATATCAGACTTATGATCTTATACTGGACTGGGTTGGGATGCTTTTTCAATGTCCCATTCTTCTTGTATATAAATCTTTCCCTTATATCTCTGTATCTATGAATTTGTTTCTCTAGTCTACCCGGACTAACACACTTGTCAAAGAGTTTTTGTTTTATCACCTTTCCTGGGGATGACCACAATTATGAATCACTTCTAGTCAATTTACCTTCATGTTTAAAATCAAACTTATAATGAATTTGAGGTGCTTCTGGCAACACTTGCTTGTATTACTTCCCATGACTCCATTGAAGCCTCGGTTGTGAAAACAGCATGCTCATTTACATAGCTCATGCTTTCTTGCCATGCAACCTGGAAAATGTTACCAGAAACCCTTGGCTTGAGTTTATGACTATTCTATGTTAGGAATTATTATGTTTTGACTGTTAAACCAAGTTTTTATTCTTAGGTAAACATAATACTTTAATTATTTAAACTGCAACATTTAAATATGTCTTAGGTTCACTCTCTTATTGATGGGTATCAGAATAGTACATCTTTGGATGAAATTCCTAGAGTATTTGATTTTAAAGATGGCTGTTATTGAATTCTTTTATAGAAAGTATATGTTTAATTGCATGAAATAAAGACAAAAACATTTAAAAAAAAAACTCTCCCCTATCACTGCTGTATGCTTATGTAATTATGGATATAATTTTTTAACTAAGAGCAGGCAAATGTAATTTTATAGGGATAGTATTTATTTGAAAATACTTACAGAAGGCTGAGCCCCAGTGGCATAGTGGTTGTGCACGGGACTGCGGCCCACTGGGATGGAGGTTCAATTCCAGCTCCATGGAGCAAAGGCTGGGCCTCCTACTGCCACCACCTGAGGGAAAAAAAAAAGAAAATACTTATAGATAAGTATTGTTCAAAATATTTTGTGTCATGGATTCATAGTTGTTTGAGATGGAAAAGGTAATATTGATGGCTATGTGGTAGAGTTTTCTACTAGCCTGTTGTTAGATGCCATTGTCAATTCATTTAGTTGTAGGTCTTTGTCCTTCTCTAGGGCCTGGTCTTTCTTGACATGTCCAAATTACCTCAGATGAATTCTCATTATTCTTGCCGCTAAGGAGCTATGCATAATGGCTATACTTTTTCCAAGACAGATTTGTTTATTCTTTTGGTAGTCCATGGTACTTTCAGTAATTTTATCAGCACCATAATTCAAATTGATCAATTGCTTTTCAGTCTTCATTATTCATTTTCTGACTTTCACATGCAATGGGAAAAATCATGGCTTGGGTCAGGCACACCTTACTTCTCAAAGAAACAGCTTTTTTTTTTTACACTATTCTAAAGAGGTCTTGTGCAGAAGCTTCTTCTAATGCAATTCTTCTTCTGATATCCTGGCTGCTGCTTTCATGAGTCTCTAGTGTGGATCCAAACAAGACAAAATTTTTGACAACTTCAACCTTTTCTCCATTCACCATGATACAACTGATACAGCTGTGAGAATTTTAGTTTTTTAAAAAATTGAGCTGTAATCCATAGAGAAGTCTTCATCAACAAATGCTTCAATTTTTCCTCACTTTCAGGAATCAAGATCATGTCAAATCTGGCTAGAACAGAGCATGTATACTGCTACAGATAAGAGTTTCTGACACACTGAATCCAGGAAAGATAAACCCTTCTAGACCAATATTTTGAGTAATGATAACATGAGGGTTGGGGGATGGTGGAGAAGAAGGGAGAGAAAGGGGGAACTGATCGCAATGATTGCTGTATAACACCCCCATCCCCCCACCCTGGAGAATGACTAACAGAACCATGAGTGAAGGAAGACAGCAGTTGGTGTAAAATATGAAAATAAAACTAGATTATTAGTCAGGGTTCTCTAGAGAAATAAAACCAAAAAACTTATGAATATATATATATATATATATATATATATATGGATAGGTTTATATAGCACAAAGGAGTAAAAGAGTTGATTAGTCCACACAGGAGTACAGAGAGTCAGTTCAACTCAGTTCTGTGGAACAAATAATATACTGGAAGTTCTTCAGCTTACATGAGCTGGCAGGACAAGATCAAAGAAGCAGACAGCTGAGTCTTCTCTTGGCAATGCAGGCAGAGTCTGCCCACAGGCAGCAAACAGCTGGGGATCACATCCCCAGCTTACACATCACATCCCAAGAGCTTAGCAAAGCAAGCCCAGATGGGAAATTGAATTCAAGCACTGTAAGACGACAGTATTTACCAAACTCAAGCTGAGATGATGTACACACATGCACGGTGGCAAAGCAGTTCTTCAAGGAACTGCAAGCTCTAGCAACACAATCCAATCTAGCAACACAAGACAATCCATGGTTTGGCTGTCTCATAGGTAGTATAGCTAAAGAACTAGCTAAAGCAGCTAGTCCAATTACCCAAGAGCAAAAGAGAGGGGTAGACCTTGTTGAACCATTTATCTCCTTGACCTCCAATCAGACTGCGGCCTTATTAATCTCACAAGTTCCTATTGGCCATATTGGCACAATAAACCTACCTATCACAGTCCACCCCTTTTCAATTTGGCATCTATACACATAATTCCTTAGCCATCTATAATTTTCAGACATTAATGCAATCACATTTACACTGAACATCATACATGACCAAAGGAAAAATATCCAATAAGCACATATAAAGAAGATAAATTTACTAACACAAACCTTGCTTTTACAATTGATCATGTTACCTCTTTCTACTACCCATTCTATATAACCTTTGCCCTCAGCCAGTACCTCAGCTTGTCATACTCTCTGCCTGGTGGGGTGACCCAGCCTTTCATTCCTTTCATTCCTGAGGGATTTGGGTCATTGCACATCCTGTCAGGATTGAGTTGTAGTTTACCATTTGTTTTAATAATAGGGCATAATAAAACTGAGAGATGAGCTATGGAATCTCTTGGATTCCAGACATAGTCTTCTTTGCTTCCATTATGTAGCCCTTCTCCTTGGTGATCAGGATCAATCACAACACTCAGTAGAGTGACACATACCTCTTCCCCACACTTCCTATTCACCAATTTTCCAATCATGTTCATTCCAATTTCCTAACTATCCAACCAAGTCATTTGCCACAACCCGTGAATCAGTATAACTTCCCACATTTGGCTATTTCTCCTTTCAGGAAAACTAATACTGCTCAAACTTCTGCCCATTCGGAGGATGTACCTTCACTACTCTTTAAGAAGATTCCAGAAAGGGGCTGTTGTGTTTCTGCTGTCCACTTACAAGTGGCATAAGCATAGTATACAGAGCCATCAGTAAACAAGGCATGAATTTTCTATTCCTTAGTTAAATTATCATGGGCAACTCCCCAGGAGGCTATAGGTGCAGACTGAGAGAAGTAAAATACTGTGACAGAAGTCAAGACTGTGGACATTTGGGCCACTTCTTCTTGCAGCTTACACTTTTACCTTCAGATCCTGCTTTCGCCTGATCTCAGATAGTCCACTTCCATTTAACAATGGAATATTGCTGTGCACATCCATCCTTATGACTTTGTGGGTCAGGCAACACATTGTTCATGAGTGAAAGCTCAGGCCTCATGGTGACTTGGTGGCCCAAGTTGAAGCATTCAGTCTCTACTAAAATCCAGAAACTGTTTTTCATAAGGACAGTAGTTGTCTGCAGAGGATGGAAGGATTTACGCCAAAATCCCAAAGGTCTACACTATGATTCACCAATAGTGACCTACCAAATGTCCATTCTATATCTTTATCTACAACTGACATATCTAGCAGCAGTGGGTCCCAGTGGCAAAGCAGCTTTCAGGGTAGCCTGAGCCTGTTGCAGAGACTTTTCTTGTTTGGGGTCCCATTCAAAATTGGTGATCTTTCATGTCACTTGATAAATAAGTTGAAGTAGAGCACCCCAATGAGGAATGTGTTGCTTCCAAAATCAAGAAGCTCACTAGGTATTGTGCCTCCCCGTTAGTTGGTAGTGGTGGAAAAGGGCTGGGGATGGAGCTGCAATTGCTTATTCTTCATTTTAGTAAGATGTCTTGACATGCCCCACATCACTTAATATCTAGAAATTTTACTGAGATAGGGGGTACCTAATGTTCATTGGGTTGATATCCCAAACTCTTACATGCAGATGTTTTGTATCAATGAGGTTAGAGTCTTTGATAGGCCCTCCTTTGTGGGTCCAATCGACATAATACCCTCAATGCAATGAACTAGTGTACATTTTGTGGAAGAGACAGTGTAACATTTTGTGATAGAGGTCCTATTAGAGTCAATTATAGCACTGGACAAAAGAATTGATGTACACCTTGGGGAGAGACATGAAAACGTATTGCTGTTCCTATCAACTTAAGGCAAGCTGCATTTGGTGATCTTTTAAGACTGGTATTGAGAAGGCATTGTCCAGATCAATAGCAGCAAGCCAAGTATTAGGAGAATTTTTATTTTGATCAAACAATGAAATCACATCTGGAGTGACAACTGCAATTAGAGTCACAATCTGGTTATATTTATGATAATCCACTGTCATTCTTCAGGATCCATACGTTTTTATACAGGCCAAATTGCTGAGGTAAGTAGGATATCATAGGAATCATCACCACTACGTCCCTCAAGTAGCACTAACCTTTGCAGATTACTTTTGATTTACTATTTTGCTATTTCCATGGCAATGGCAGTTGTAATGGTGTGCACTTGACCTTTCCTACTGTAATAGCCCTATCCCACATTTCAGAGACCCAATATGGGGGTTCTGCCAGTTACTAAGTATGCTTATTCCAATGATACATTCTGGGACTGAGGAAATGGCAGAATGAGCTCAGGGAACCACTAGACTGACAGTAAGGTGTAACTGAGCTAAAATTCCAGTGATGACTTGACTTTCATATAACTCTATTCTGACTGACAGGCCTTTGAAACATTTTGAGTTTCCTGGCATTTGTATTAGTTCAGAGCCAAGGTCCAGTAATCCTCGAAAAGTTTGATTATTCTCTTTACCCCAATGAACAGTCACGCTTGTGAAAGGCAGCAGGTCCCTTTGGGAAGGGTAGAAGAAAGACTAACTTTGGTGATGTAGTCGGGTCCTTCTTCAAAGGGACCTGGCCTTCCTCTCATTCAAGGGTTTGTGGGTCTGTAAACAGGCTCAGGTCTGGGAATTTATTGAGTGGTCATGACTCTCTAGTCTGCTGTTCACCTGATCTAACATTCTTTTGCCTATATAGATCACATAAATATTTAGTAGGTTTCCCATGGATTTCATATCTAGGAACACAGTGGCTAAGTAGGTAATGCCATAAGTCCACACAAGACAACTTGTTTTGATTACTATGGAAAACCTGTAGTCCATTACAATAACCATGCCGTCTCATCTTTGTTGAATCAGTGCTGATATTTTTCTTCTGTCACGATAGGGCCCCATCAGTCCCATTGTAGGCAAATGTGAGACTTCTGTTAGGACAGTTCTCACTGTAAATCCTGGTTTACGTAAAATAGCCATCCCAGGAGACCTCAGAGATCTTGAGGCCTATTTGGCAAAATTATTCCTTATGGTTATGGTGAAGGGTATTCCCTGAGGTCATCCCCTTTTGGGGTCTATGGGATTATTCTGATAGATCCATTCCAACATACCAGTTTCACTAAAGTTTTGGATGCCTTCTTTTACAGTGTACCAAGGTAGGTCAGATACCTCAAGTTGGTCTAATTTAGGCCATCTGGAAGCACATGCTTCAGTAATGCAAACAAATGAGCCATCAGTTCCTCTCTTACTCTCTCTTGCTGAGACATTGAAAGAAGAATCTGTTTTTAGGGACTCCATATCAAGGAACTCAGAGTAGTCTAATGCTATATTCCTTGCACCAGTATCCCACTTCCTTAGTGAGCATTCCCATATATATCACCTAGGCTTCTGTTTGTACATAGGGAAAACTTGAGCAGATCTTTACGACTATAGTGCACTTTTTCCTGAGTCATCACCTGACCCTCACCTTTAGGAACTTCCTGAGACTTCATTCTAGTTACAGGTTTAGAGATAATAGTGGGTGATGGAGATGTTTCCTGGGGGTTCACAGTAATATTTTACAAGGTATTTTTCTGAGGCAATGCTGCAGAAACAGCCCCACCTGGCATTTCAGCTTGAACAAGTTGGTTAATCTGCTCATGCGTGAGTTGTTCTATTGAGAGTGGTTTCGTCCCCTCAGGTTGGAGGAGTGGATCTATTCACTGGGATTCTAGGGACTCCTTATCATCCTTTTCTGGATCATTAGCCCATATATCCCCATCCCGTGTCTCAGGATCCCAATTCTTTCCCATTAATTCCCTTACTTTAATATCAGACACTGTTCTAGAGCTGCAACTCATCTGACTCTGTAATCCAGCTACTGATAGGATGAGACTGGATTTGGTTTTGAGCAATTTCTGCTCTGTTACTAGACGAGAGAACACTCTCCTTTGTAGCACATGCAGGAGCTTTCGATCCGTTACTCAGCACTTGAGATGTGCTTCTGAGCTTCTGAGATGATTCCTTCCCTTGATCACATTTTCTATTGTAAGGGCCAGGGAATCAGCTTCTCTATACTTCTCATGCTGACAAAACTGCTGGAAAATATCAAACACAGGATCACGCAGCGCCTCTTCTCTCCCCAGCACTTTTTCGACTGGTGGTGAAACTGTGGGTATTCGCTTTGCATCCTCACACCATGGATTAACACCATGCCCTAACTAGTAACAGTGGCAGATTTATCCATCCATGTCTTTAGGGGTAGAGACAGCACTATCAATGCTCTTAAGCCTAATCATGCTGGAGAACCAGTTTGAGACACCCACATTTATGATCTTGTTTCTTTAGAACCACTTCCAGTACCAATTGCATAGGAGACAACCCAAAATGGAGAGTGGCTACGTGATTGACTTCTGCCTCCTAACAGTTTTCATCTTTAGCTAGCAAGAAAACAAATATGGCCAAGCAGTTTACTGGGTTGTTTTCTGGATAGAACATGGGTGCTTAAAGTTTTGATTCATTTCATTGGCTGTTATCTTTAGTTATTCCTGTGTGACATTATTAAAATGAATGTTGTAATGTACAGTTTTAGCTTAGGGTTAGAAATCACCCCTTGATTCTCCCAGAGATCATGCAACTTAGTGGAAATGGCTGACCCTAGCTTGAGGCAATGCAGTCAGAGGTCTAAAGCCATGATTAGTTTCAATGGAATGCTTTAGAAAAGGATTAAGATAAAATAAATAAGGATTGAACTTCACTCTTTTAAAAAATTGAATTTAGGACCTGATTCTAATTTGTTTATATTCATGTCTTCTGTCTATTGTTATTGATACAATGATTGATAGAAATGGCTATTGGGAAATATGAAAATGGAATGCTTATAAGACCACTCTTCTTCAGGCACTAAAATTAGATCGTTAAAAGGGCTTCTGCTTTGTCTTCATGCTGACAAGTCATATAGAGCTACACTGAGGCAGCCAGAGCCCTGCAACTGAAGGAGTCATGTAGAGACTCATGCCAGTGTTAGATGATCCCACCACCGCTGGATCCACAAGACTTTCCACTCACTGGCCTGTCAGCTTCTTCCAGTCAGTGTTATTTCATGTCTGTGTGAGTCTAAAGAGGAATTTATAGAATAATATTGACATATGGAGTAATAACGGATGTATGGACTTGCTCCAGACTTGACAAGGATATTTTCTCAATATCTAATTGCTCTTTGATATAATATTCTCTGTTACACATCTGAATATCTCTGAATTTGTTTCTCTACCCAGACTAACATACAGGGCTCAAATAGAAAGAATATATTTTGGAAATGATGATGGAAAAATATGCATAAATGTGCTTGATACAATTGATGTATGTATTATTATAAGAGTTGGAAAAAAGCAGGGGGCATGGAGAAAAGAGTTGGAAGAGGCCCTAATAAAATGATTTATTAAATAGAAAAGGTTATGCCATCTGCATTTCACAGGATGTTAGTATGCCTTCCTCCAAAGCTGAGGTCACAGTCTTCTTAATGAAATCCAATGTATTTGATGAGTTATTGACCATATAGAGTGAATTATGAACCATATAGTATGTCCTTGTTCTGTTTGCAGAATTGCCTGTATATCCATGTATGAGTTCCCATTCCACCAAAGGCTATCCATAGTTTGTTATTGTCCACACAGTTGAATGACTTGACATAGTCTCTTCTGCCACTTACCTGACTTTTCTCCTTATTTCTTGTCTTTTTAATGACTTTTTCCGTTGTTCGTATAATTTGACAGCTCATGAATTCTCTCATTAGTGTTCAGTGTAGCC
The DNA here is from genome assembly GCA_004026705.1 of Nesogale talazaci. Classification (NCBI taxonomy): domain Eukaryota; kingdom Metazoa; phylum Chordata; class Mammalia; order Afrosoricida; family Tenrecidae; genus Nesogale; species Nesogale talazaci. The sequence goes on from PVJH01004391.1 coordinate 121,211, forward strand.
TGTGTGTTTTTGAGATGTTCTAGAATCTCAGGTGGGACAGAATCATAGTTGAATTTTGACTCTCATGAATGTTTCTAAATTTCTTCAACTTTAACCCCAACTTGCCTATGAGCAATGGATTAGTTCAACAGTCAGTCTATGGTCTGGTTTAGCTGCTGATATTGAACTTTTCAATTGTTTCTTCCTATGTCCATGTGACAATTACCTTGTGTTGTTGAAAATAACTGTCTGTAATGAAGTAATCCTTATTCTTGTAAAATTCTACTGTGTAATTTACAGCTTTATTTCTAGAGCCAAGACCATATTTCCAACAAATTCTTTGTTTCCAATTTCATAATCCAATTGGCGATCATTATGCTTGCTTCTTGCTTGCTAGCTTGATTGATTTCAGACAGTTTACAATAGTATAATTCTTCAGCTTATGCAAAATTAGTCTTTGTGGTTGATGTATAAATTTGAATAAAAGTTATATTGATAGGATTTCCTTGAATGTGGATAGATATAAACCAATCACAGAAAGCAATGACTAGTTCAATGTAGATCATGCAATGTTTTACCTCTTTATATTGTCATTCCCAGAAAAGTAAACCATATGACTTTTTTAGTTCCCATCACTACCTCAGGTTTATTTTGAGTGACTTCCTATAGGATAGGCTCATCCTCTGGCACTAACTCTGACAATTTTCTGCTCTTTGCATGAGTATTTTTAAGCATTTAACAATGTTTCAACTCCATCCAAAAATTTCTATATCTAATTCCTCAGAAGTAGACAACCTGTTCCTTCTTCCTAGTCTATTCTTATCTAGAAGCTCCACTACAGACAAGAGGTGACACGAAGTAGAGAGCCATCTAAATTTTCAAGAAAAGTCAAATATGTCAAATAATTTTTGCCATGTGGATTTACTGCTAAGAATCATAATGGCATGAAAAAAATCTTTTAAAATTTGTAGCAAAGCTATAGTTGTGGAGGACATAAAACCAACCAACCTACTATAAAACTTAATATCCAATGTGCAGAATATTGTATACATGAGAGGAATAATTTGATTGAATTTTAGCATCTTTAAAAAATAGTGATTCTTTCTGCATAAGTTCGACAATATATCTACAATAAAACATAAATTTCTAGGACTAGATATTCATACCATTTTTCACTTAACATGCAGTGTATAAGAAGTCAAAGAGTCAAACAAATTGTACACATCATATCATTTCATACTTATCATGTAAGCGTTTTTCATGAAGCTTGTTTCTCACAGTGGTACTTTTGCCCTATTAGAGTAAGAAGACAGAGTAACAGGGCTGGGGAGAGGGAGAGAAGGTTAACTAAGCTAGTGAGTTTGCTGAGCACAGCCATAAATCCCTATGTCAATTAGACAAGGTCCTCTTTGTATTTTTATTTATCAGATTATTTTAAAGGATCTCATTTGAGCAAGGTGCTAAAATTACTAAAATCTAGATACTTCATTCTAGGGTAACAATTAAGATTATAATCAACATGCTTGGTCTGGAGTGGTTAATATACTTTAAGGCTTAAGATAATATGACATCAGTACAACTAAGTGGGCACTCGACCTTCCTAGCTGAAATGTTCTGAGCAGGCAGCCATACCCAGTGTCAAATCACTCTTCCAAAATTTCCATTTTGCCCTACTTTAAAACTTGCTTCTGAAACTATCTTATTTGAATATTTTAAATGCCAGCTTGCTATTATTTCTTGAATACATATTAAGTAATGTGCTAAATATTTTATATAGATTATCTCATTTAGTCCTCATCATAACCCCTTGAGAGGGATTACATTACCCATTGGCAACCTTTATACAATCAAGGATCCGGGTGGGTTAGTAGTTTACTCAATGAGCTGCTAACTTCAGGATCAGTAGCTCAAAACTTGCCAGCTGTTCTGCAGGAGAAAAATAAAGCTTTGTTCTCCCATATAGGCTGATAGATTCAGATACCTAAATGGGACATTCTATTCTGTCCTTTATGATCCCTATGAATCATTATCTACTTGATGCCAGTAACATTTCTAGTCAGTTACAAAAATGAAGTTAGACATTCCAGTCATTACCTTCCTGTTCACATTCCCTTCTCATTGACAATGTACCTAGAATTTGGGCCCAGGTGATATCATGAGATAAACACTACAGGCAAAATAATTACATTGGGCTAAATATTCCACCACATAAAATAATATGAATCAGAGAAGGGGTTCAGTAAAGGACTCCCAACACACAAGCAGATACCATGACTATAAACATTTTGCAACATAATTTCTCACAAAAATTTATAGCCTCGGGCTGAGCCCCGGTGGCGTAGTGCTTGTGCGTGGGACTGGGGCCCACTGGGATGGAGGTTCAATTCCAGCAGTGGGGCTGGGCCTCCTACTCCCACCACCGGAGAGCAGTGATGCCCCCCTCCAAAAAATTTATAGTCTCCTTTAATAGTCTTCTTGTTCTTCAGCTTCCAAGGATTCATATCTCCTTATATTTTTGTTCCTGATTAAAATATTTTCTAGTAAGCAGAGAACTCTTTGAAACCATAACACTAGATCATTTCTAAACCTACTGTAAAATTGAATACAAACTTTTAATCTTTACTAGGAAAATCCCAAACTGATGACATCATTTTATTCTTACAATAAAACCACTAATGAATGTCTCATACTTCCTGAAATACACTGAATAATGTACCAACTCATAACACTGACAACCTTCCACTCATAGCACTGACAACGTTCAGAGGTGTTTCTACCTTTGATAACATACTAAACCCAAACTGAAACCAAAGTCACTGTTGTTCAGTGGATTCTGGACTCATCGAAACCCAGATCCCTCCTGGATGGAAAAGCAGATTATCTTCATTTTGTCCTGGATTATAATATACAACTCAAATGATTTTTGTTGTTTGGGTATTTAATTCTTATATCATGTAATTTAAGCATTCAAAAATATTAAGATTTGTGCAATCACCACCACAATCAATTTCAGAATATTTTCTTCTTATATTCATTGTAAGTTAGCTTCCCATTTACCACTATACTTACCTGGTATTCCCATAGGTAATTTTTAATCTAATTTTTGTCTCTTATAGACTTATAGATCATGGATTTCATGTGTTGAAAATTATACAAAGCACAAACACGAAATAAATAGCAGTGACTAAACAAAGCTAAAACACACTAAAACATTCAAAATGTAAATAGAAAAAAATAAATGGATCAAAAGGGAGAACAAATGATATGGTATATTTTATTTGAACTAAGCTTGCCATTATCAACTTTATAATACTCTATCTGTTAGCAAGTTTGTTCATATCCCTAAATTATGGTCAGAGAAGATTCACCTTAGGCTGAAACGACAGGATACCTTGAAAATGGATTTTGGCTTTTCACTGTCATCAATAACTTCTGTAAGCATGGTGTTCAGAATTTAAACTGTGATAAAGTCAATCCTTAGAATTTGTATTTTAGTATTTGTACTCCCCGTATTACACATACTGGTATGTTTATTCCTTGTGGATTTAGCTGACATATGACATAGATGATTGTGTTTGAAGACAAGCCTCTAAGACCTCAGATAGTATTCTTTCAGACAGCAATGATTCACCCCATTTTGTCCTAGCACTTGTTTCTTCAAGTGACTTCTTCATGAGAGTAAGTATTTTGTAAGGCAATATCATAAGAATTAATTTTTATTAGATTCATGATACAAGCTACAACTTATTTATAAAATCAGAGCATCAAAAATAGATTATTGCAAATATGAAAAGTGTATGATATATCTTTCATTTTGAAAATCTTTAGCTAGTAGAAAAAAGAAATTATAGCGAAATAGTATTTATATTTCACAGACATTTATAAAGTTGATGTCACTTCCTTCTGAGTGATAAAATTTAGTTATAAACATATCACATGATGAAATTGAAAGATGTTATCCAGAATATTTTATTTTGTCTTTCTTATTTGGTTGTAAGGGAAGATATTTGGGAGGAAGAACACCTGGAGTGTCTAGTGATTAAGAATTTGAGAGGAAAATTAAGTATGTTTCTTTAATTAGCCCTAATAGCTTCTAATAGAAGTATGGTGTGTAAACATAGAGGCTAGGAGGGAGCCTAGAAGTAATTTACATCAGTGTCAAACGCAAATTATGCCTGAAGAACTTGCATTCTAATGAATCTGCTAAGTTAGAAAAAAGCTAGTGTAATCAAACCATTCCAGTAAGCAGAATATAACCGAAAAGATAATGTTGACACACAAGAAGATGAAGTTTCACACATGACAACTTTCAATAAGATAAGTAAAATGTATCTTAGTGTTATCTGTATCAAATGAACTATTTTCATAATTTATACTACAGAATGGAAGATTTATATTTAGCAGTTTATTATTGGGTTTTAGGCACACATTTACCAATTTAACCTGGAAGCACTACTTCATGCACATAAAATGACTGTCATGAATGCCTGTTTTGGTCATGTGATTAGGAATATTATACAACTAAGCACTGCATTTTAAAATTTAGTTCAATTAAGGCCCAGAAATATAAGCTTAGTTTGAGGACTAAAGAGTACATGATATAATCTCCATATTTCCAATAATCTTATACACCTGTGAGAGCAAAGCAATGAATAAGAAAGATCTCAGTTGAATTTAAGCATTTAAAGTACGTTATAGGCTAAGTATATTAAAAGGACGATGGTCTTCCACATTAATAAATAAAGCTAATTATGACTAAATAAAGCCAGAATGCATCTTAAACTCAAGGATAGGGAGACTATGTAGGATGTACTTTTGTTATATTAGCAGGAAGGACCAATCTTTGAAGAATGCCATGCTTGCTATAGTAAAAGATCAATAAA
>PVJH01004392.1:0-126380 GCA_004026705.1 Nesogale talazaci
GAGTGGGGCAGGGTCCCCTCCTGGGTTGGGAGGCCCACTTGTAGGGACCTTTCCACTCACCAGAACTCTTCCCCTTGACCCCCCAGACACCAAACTCACGGGAGCTCCAGGTACGGGCTGCTTACCTCGGCGCCATCTTGACCCGGAATATAATACAATATAATACAAGAACTTTCATTCTAATAATGTCACATTTTATGACAATCGCTTAAGACAAAATGGGTGCATAAGTGAATGTGGTGGAGAAAGCTGAGTGAATGTGGTGGAGAAAGCTGATGGTGCCCGGCAATTCAAAAATATTGCATCTGGGGTCTAAAAGTCTTGTAATCAAACAAGCGGCTATTGAACAGGGAAGCAACAAAGTCCTCACAGAATAAACCCACCGCCTGTGTGATCATAATGTGTCAGTAAGAATAGGCCTCAGAAGTTCAAATGGAAGTGAAGGGTCAGGGACAAAGTGTAGACCCCCAAACCCATGTGCAAGGCAATTGACAGACCCTCACAGCTGGGCCACGAAGTGTGGGGGGCAGTGGAGGTAAGGAGGAATCCAGGCTGTTGTTAGAGCACTGATAAAACTTATAACTATCTTCTGGCTCTTTAAGGTTTCCTTCCTTTCTATCAAAGCTTCTATTTTATCCTATTAATACTGTTAGCTTTATGTGTGTTTGTGTGTTGTGTAAGTCCACGTAAACTAGAGAAACAAATTCATAGACATGCATATGGATATAAGGGTACAGTTTATATACACGGGGAATAGTACATTAAGAAAACATCCCGGCTGAGCCCCAGTAACGTAGGGGTTGAGTGCGGGACTGCGGCCTACTGGCTTGGTGGTTCAAAACCAGCACCAGCAAGGAGGGGCCTCCCACTTGCATCAGAGAGCAGTGATGACCCCTCCCCCCCAAAAAAGAAAGCATCCCAATGCAGTGCAGTTCAAAGTCATAAGTCCGATATTAGCCCATATGGCCAATATCAATCTATAACATCTTCTTCCAACTCACAAGATCACAGGCCAGTGAGTGCAGAATCCCGGCGCTGGTAGGGGTCTCCTTATGGCTCCTTGCTTCCAGAGCTCAGGGTCCATCAACAGCATCCAGTGGTGGTAGAGGCAACTCAGCGCTGGCAGGGCTCTCCACATGGCTTCACCAGCTTCAGAGGTCTGGTTCCATTAGGGTAAGGCTGTATTGTTTCTCCTCTGGCTCCTTCAGCTCCTCAGATGTTGCCATCTTGTCTTTTCTGTCTCTGAGACTAACTCCCAACAACTGAAAAGATAGCTTCTCATCTCCATGAGGGAACTAACGCCAGATTTCCCAGAAGTCTCAGGAGAAAGCCATGCCCACACGGAGGTTTCATTGGCTACTCAATGGCTATCTCCAGATTAACAGGCTAGACTCCACCCCTACATCTCAATCATGAAATTAACATAAGCCCATGCCAGCCACATGTGTGTAGTGAAGATTGTTCAATGCAGGAATGGCAGGATGTATGAGCCTTCAGAAATAGCAAAGGAAGTAATGATTCCCTGAGGATGTAGAAAGACAGGGGTGGGAGTGAATAACAGAAGTGTAGGTGCATGGATATATTGGATAGGGTAAAGTGCAAGCAAAAATATAAATATATAATAATAATATAACAATAGCAACTAGGGTTCCTGAGGGGGAAGGGAGGGGATAAGGGGAAGCTGATAGCAAAATGTTCAAGAAGAAAGAAAATTCTGTAAAACTGACTGCAGTATTGTACAATTATGCTTGATATATTTTAATTACAGAGTGTTATGACATTTTTAAGATCTCCCAATAAAATGATGAATATAAATAAATACATAAAATTTAAAATGACTACTGTCTTGCTCACAACTCATGCATACTGCAGGCTGTTCCTAAATGTTTCTATAAAGTTTCATTCTTGCTCATATACTCCAGCTTCTCAGACCATTTGTTCAGCATGCAAATTTAATAAGTGTGATGATTTTGTTGAATCTCATTTATATGGAATAAGTATCTCTTCTCTAGTAACTTGGCTGGGTAGCTGAGTTTCAAATCTCTTCTAATATCCATTATGTCTTTTTTCTTACTCCTATGTTTTTATTGTCCATTTTATTTATTCATGTATGCTATTCTTGATGTCATACCTCATTGGTCTGAACTTAGGCCATTAGTATCCATTGCATTATATCTATTCCTTCTAGTTTACTAAATACCTCTACTAACACAGAGATGTGACTATCTTAATATAGTCTCTATTTTTAGCTCTAGACAAACAACAATCTATTTAACATCTCCCTCATGTCAAAAACTTTCTGGATTCTATAACTAAGAACCAATTCAAATCTCTATTTTTGGTACTTCTATTTTAGTGCTAAAGATCCATGGCAGTGTCATGGGTTAGGAGTTGAGCTACTTACCCCAAGGACAGTAATTCTAATGCACCTCCAGCTTCAGAAACATGAGACAGTCTGCTCTTACAAAGACTTACAGCCTCAGAAACCTCTGTCCTATAAGATTGCAGTGGATTTTGGTTCTGTGGGGATTGGGCACTAAATTAACTTCCTTAAATATTAAAACTTCCTTAAATATGAAATTAATTTGTTGTCCTCTTCTTGATCCTTAGTCCTTACTGTCATTTCCCTATGGGCAATAATTTTGCCACTAATTTTTATGTTATTCATCATGATTCTGAAATTTTGCTCTCACATTAGAAGGTTTTCAGGAATTCTCATTGACTTGGAAATTATTCCAGCCTCTCTTTTTCTACCTAGTCACACAGTTTACATTATTTTCTAAAATCAGTCATAAAAAATGATCTTGTGCTCAAATAAAGAGAGAGATTTGGCAAACTCCAGTATCTACTTAATAAGGCAGGAACAACATCTGAAACAAATGCTTGCTACCACAACAATTTTTTGTTCATCATTTGTGTCCCTTTTTTTTAAGTAGCACCTCAACCTACCACATCCCTTTGAGGCTGGATTATGGGAGACAAAAGCAAACACCTGTTGTCAATAGCTCAAAATCCAAACACTACCTATGGTTTTTGACTGACAAGACATATATCTTTATAAAGAGCTGTCATACAGAGACTACAGGAAAGAGATAGGCAGACAGACTTCAGACAGCTATTTAAAGGCTTTCTTATTTTGACAGTTTTATTTGACTCAAGCACTAGCTCTAGTTATCTTCTTACTCTCCATGGGTTTTTAATTCCTAAGTGGCTAGAATATTAAGAATTTGGGGTGAAAGAAATAAAATATTAGCTGGATTAATGGAAATAGTGGTGGAGCTTAACAGGTTTCTCTGGAAACAGTGCCTAACAACTGTAAATTAACTTTTGATCCACATGAAAACAGTGAGTAGTTTTCAATTCCCTTGTGAAATTGACTTTATTGCTTTTCTCATCCTAAGATTCATTTCCTCTTCTTCTTAATAATAGCACCTTTACTTTATTTTGAATAACTATCCCTCGATTCAAAGCCTGCCTCTGAAAGATATAACTTAATCTCCATTTAGTATGTCAGATTATTGTTCATCAGCAAAGAGTACTTCTTATAGTGATGAAAACTAATACCAATTCAAGGTGCTTTCTTTGGCAGTTCATCATTTCAGACCGCTTGAAAGATATCTGTGAGGCTCTCTTACAATTCTCCCCATAATCCTATAACTGTATCTGTAAGTAAGGAGGAGGGCAGGATACATGGTGGCATACGAGAGAGGTTTAAGAGAAACTCTTTCATGCTCCTTTTTTTAAAAAAAAATAGAATAAGAATCTCTATACCAGATATCCCTCCATCATATGCCTACTCATAGACGTAATGGAGAATGGAAAATCTGGCTTATTCAACCGTTGTATTGGGAGCCCTAATGGTTTACGGTTATAACTTGGGCTGCTAATCCCAAGATCAGCAGTTAGAACCCACTTGTAAAAATTTACTGTCTTAGAAACCCCATATATGTTTTCATGTGTAGAAGCAACTGGATAATATAGTCGTGGGCTTGGTTGGTATACTGTGAGAAAATGAAAGAAGGCAAGAGAGAGAAAGGTTCAAAAAGGTCACTTTGGTCAGCGTGATTTTCTTGAGAATGAGCATAAAAACCAACCTATACCAGTGAAATCTAATTCAGGAATGGTCCTTATAACTATGGCTAGAATTCCCTAACTGGCTGCACTTAACAATATTTGCTTGCTTGTTTAGGTAATATTCTCCATGCCATCAGTTAAAGTTAAGGACAAAAAACTTTATTGAAAAATATGGGCATAAATATGAGCATATACTTCACAGAATAATGATACAGTTTTTAAACTGGGGAAAGATACCTAATATTAAAATAGGATAATATAGTTACTGTTAAGTTGACACCCTCTCATGGCAACTCCAATGCCTCAGGATAGAAACGTGCTCCTTAGAGTCTTCAATGGGTGATTTTTTTCAGAAATAATTTACCAGTCCTTTCTTCAGAGGTGTCTCTGAATAGACTCAAACCTCAAACTATTTGGTTAGTGGCTGACTAAGTAGCCAGATGACCACCCAAGAACTCTTATACAAAAACACATGTAGGAAAAAGTATTCAATGCTATTATCATAAATCATAACTACACTCATTTAAGCATACATCTGAAAGTATATATAGGACAATATTGGATGGGAAATATTAGTCAAAGTTATGGCCCAAGAAAGTGCACATGCATGCATGTGCATGCACATGTGCACACTCATACACACACAGACACACACACACACACACACACCTACACTTTGTGAAAGCATTGGTCAGCATCCAAGCAGAGAAAAAACAGTTCTATTAATAGAAATAAAACTTAAAATTAACCCACAACTTCTCTCACATTAAATAGAAGGGGAAATATGGAGCAATAATAAAATATGGAGACATTTATTAAAATGTCTACTGCCATAGAGTCAACTCCAGTTCACAGTGGCCCTGTAGAACCGACTGTCCCATAGAGTTTTCAAGGCTACAATCTATCTAGAAGCAGACGCTCCATTTGTCTTTGATAGGGAGGCTGGTGGGTTGGATTTGCAGACTTGAGGTGAGCAGGCATGCGCTTACCCACTGAGTCACCAGGGTTCCTCAGTAAAGACTATAAATGTATGGTGCACGGAGAGAGGAAATTATCAGATGTGCTCAAAAATACCTTTATATCATTATTTGACTTACACAGTGGTTGTAAACTTTAACTCTAAGAAATCATTTGGGACCGAGTTTGGGTTTGAGAAACCATTATATCAGATGCCATATTCACTCGCAATAAAGAAAACAGGCAAAAGGAAGCTTCTCCTGCAGAAGTGGGGTGAGACAACTGGTGCACTACCATTTCTACAGTTTCCCCAGAAGATGGTTAAAGGTCTCTAAGGCACCAGGAAAATGAAAATGGAACAAAGATCCTCTGTAGGATATAAAGCTCAATCATTATAGATGAAGCGGGAATGCTATGTTTAATGGCCTCTGGCCCAGATTTTAAAATGAAAAAGTACCTGCACTTTATTCAGTAAGAAGGGGACTCTGTGGAATATGTTAGCAACAAATTTGGGATCAGACTGAAATTTTAGGAAATCATCTCTCACATTGCAAAGTACTGGAGTTACCAGAGCACAGGGGCAAAATATAGCCAGCACCACAGTTTTGAAATAAAGGGATCACTTTTATTTATTTATTTTTTACAAATTGCTTTTCATTTATGATATTGATTTGCCCCCATCTCCTACTTCTTTTGAAACTTCAGAGCTTTAGCTACACTGTGCATATTCAGTATTTCTCTACTTGATGCATATACCGAGCTTGACAAAATGCTCTGATCTCTCCAGGTCTAAACTCTTTCTGTCTTAATTTTATTAAGTAGTGTATCAAACTACTCCTATTTTCTTGCCTTCTTTTCTATATCCAAATTCTAGGGAGTTGTTTTCTCTGTGGTTCTTTTTCAAGCATTGTCTTTCCCAATTAATTTCCCTTGAACACTCCATAAAGCATGATGGACAAACCCCCAATACCAATAAGTACTCCATAATAGAATTCTCATCACAATTACTCCTTTGCTCAGTTATTTTTCACAACCAGGTGCAATTCCTGGTATACTTTTAAAGTGTTTTATACATTGATAATGGGTTTACTTATATGTAAAATAAGGTAGTATTTTTAAAATCAATTTAAGCCTTATATAAATACTTGCATGCCAACATGCACACATCTGATAACAATTGTCACATGGAGGCTGTTTCTCCCCCATGGAGAGTTGAAGCCTGTCAGAGTTCATAGGAATGACTCGGTCACCAGATCACAGCTGACACCTGGAACATTTTCCTTTCTGCCCTATTTCTTACTGGTGTTGCTGTGATGGAAGTGTAGTCCATTGTACTTTTGAGACAACTACCATTTTATTCATCCCTATAAATTGTAATATTATCTGAATCTCAACTACAAGTCTAAAGGAAGCCCTGACCTTCCTATTCTGAGGTAATGATATCTACAAAATCACAAAAGGAACTAAAATTTTCCCAGAGAAAGAGGAAAGCCCCTTTGTGGCAACCTATCACCCTACAACCTAAAACAGGAAATGATGTTTAGTTTTCTACTACCTTTAAGAATGTAGAAAAAATAGATAAGTGTGTGAGGGGAGGACAGGATAATTACCTATAAATATTTTTACCCTTCAGAATGTAGAAAAGTAGATAAGTGTGTGAGGGGAGGACAGGATAATTACCTTTAAATATTTTTGTTGGTGATAGTGCTCAAATTAAAAGCAATAACTAGTGGTAGTGGCTGTATAATATAAAGAGTAAAATGAGTGTCACTGAATTATACATGTATTTTTATACTTATATTTTAATAACAAAGTTTTGCTATACATGTAATATATCTACAATAAAAGTGCATAAACTACAATAAGTATATAACCACAATGAAATTATTAATGAAATTAGAACAAGCAATCACAAAACACATACATGCTCCTGCGCTGCTACATGCACTCAGAGAGGCCACATGTTATGTATTATGATGGATGCTGGGAAACAATAATAAACACAAGTTGGGTAGGCTTTGCTTATGCCATATGAGAAACTAATAATAAATGTAAGAAATCATTTTAAAGATAATTTTGATAAATTTTGCAACTTTATTTACTTGCTCTTTGACCTTGGTCATCTCACACATTCTTATAGTTTCTAATGTTGACATAAGTGGTCAATTTTTTCTTTACTTTTCCTACATTTCTCTTGACCATTCCTACAACCACTTGCCATTGCAACTGGTTGTTGGATGACATATGCATATTCTATAGATACCCTGGCTGTCCAAAAATCATCCAAACATTTCTCCTAACAAACCTAGTTTTCTCACCTCCTTTTATAACACTACCTCTCTTCTCAGTCTATATACCTAGGTTCTCATAGGCATTAACTTCTTAGATGGTTTTCTTTTATCATAAAAAGGCAGTAGTGCATGGTTTAAGATCAAGTAAGGTATGTATCAGATGGTATCCTCTTACTGTACTTATTTGAATAATCATTATGCTGAGCAAATAAGCAGTGAATCTGGATTATGTGAAGAAGAATGCAGCATCAGAATTGGAGATAGTCTTATTAGCCTGTGATAAGCAGATAACAACCTTGCCTGCTGAAAGTAAGCAGAATTTGAAGCATTTGCTGATGAAGATGAAGTCATTCAACCTTCTGTATGGATTATAACTCAAAATCCTCACTATTGGTAGCATGATGATAATAAAACTTTGAAGTTTTCAAGGATTTCATCTTTCTTGGATCCACAATATTGCTCTTAGAAACAGCAGTCAAGAGATGAAAAGACATAATACTTTAAGTAAATCTGCTGCAAAACAGCTCTCTAAAGTCCTGAAAACAAGGATGTTACTTTGAGGATTAAAATGTGCCTGATCCAGGCTGAGCCCCGGTGGCATAGTGGTTGTGCGCAGGACTGTGGTCCACTGGAATGGAGGTTCAATTCCAGCAGCGGCTCTACAGAAGCAAAAGTTGGCCTCCTACTCCCATCACTAGAGGGCAGTGATGCTCCCCCCCCAAAAAAAGTGCCTGATCCGAGCCATGGTATTTTCAATTGCTACATGCATGTGAAAGTTGGGCACTAAATAAAGACGGCAACAGAAGATCCAATGCATTTGAATTATGGTATCGATAAAGAATATTGAAAGTCCATGGACTGTCAACAGCAGTCCACACACACATGCACACACACACACACGTACACACACACAAATCTGTCTTGAAAGAAGTATAACCAGAATACTTCTTAAAGGGAATGATAGCTAGGTTTTTCTCTCATATACTTTGGACATTTTACACAGCGAGAACAGTCCCTGCTATCCCTGGTCCATAGAAAAGGATACCATGCTGAGTAAAGTAGGAGAGAGAAGCAAAGGAAGGCCCTCAACAAGATGGGTTGACAGAGTGGTTGTAATATGCTCAAAAATATGAACAACTTTGAGAATGGCATAGGACTAGGTGGTGTGTCATTCTGTTGTACGTAGGATCACTGTGAGTCTGAACTGTCTTGACAGCATTTAAGCAACAATTCCTTGACCAAGAGTCGCTGTAGCAATATGTAGTGGTACACATTAGTTTGCCGATGGATATTAATCAATAGCTAATGGATAGGTGAACAGTTCAAAACCACCTGCTGCTCCTCAAGAGAAAGATAATGCTATCTCCTACAGGAAAGATGTACAGTCTCAGAAACCTCAGGAAGCAGTTATACTCTATTTATAAAGTTTCTATGAGTCTGAATTGACTTGTTGGAAAATGGGTACGATGTTCTTTTATCTAAGCCTACTCTCAAATATCTTCCTCTCACTCTGAAGAAGATTGAACAAGATAAAAGAAGTAATGCTAACTCCATCCCTCTTCTTGAGTCCCTGCTAAGTCATAACCACCCTAGAGAGCAGGGAAGGACTGCCTCTGGAGGTTTCTGAAACTGGAACCCTTCATGAGAATAGAAAATCTGATCTTTCTCCCACAAAGCTCCTGAGTCTATGAAAAAGTTGAAAACATGATATGACCTTCTATAGGTTCAATAGTCCTTGAAGCAGTAATCAAGAAATCAGATATATTACAAGGGGCAGATCTGTTGTACAAGAACACATAAAAACATTTGAAGGACTAAGATGCACCTGGCCCAAGCCATATGTCCAGTCACTTCATATGTATAGGAAAGCTGCCCAGGAATAAGAAGGACTGAAGAATTGATGCACTGGAATGATAATGTGAGCAAGGAAGTGAGCACCTCATGGACTGCCAGAAGAACGAGACATACTATCTGAGGAGAAGTAAAATTAGAATGCTTCCTACAATTGAAGATGATGAGATTTATCACCCATAATTTGAACATGTCTTTGGAAAAGGACTGGATAAAACCAGGGGTCATGGGTATGAAGGAAGACTCTCACCCAGATGAGCTGACATAGTGGCTGCAAACCTCACAGTCATGGTGGCAACGGCACAGTTGTGCATAGAATCACCTTGAGTCAGATAGGATTGGACAGCACCTAACAACAGTCACAATATTATTGGATTAGCAGCAGCATCTTTGCAAATGTTGGGCAACCAAACAATGTAAGCTTCCACGTGTTTTCATTTGGGGCTTGTTCCACTACTTATTCCTTTTCCAGCCATTGTTTAGAACACACACGCGCTATGTTTTACTCAAGAAATGATTATCATGTTCCCTTTGTGCTTCATATCTAAGAAATCTGACCTCACATCTAAGTTTTGAAGAGCTTAAAAGTAAGAATACCTGAAAGTTAGATGGGGAGAGGTGTGCATTAGTAGGGGTTTTCAATTCATTTTCTTACTGCTTTCTTAAAATTGTCAGTGTACAATCATGAACTTAGCAGGTATACCAGTGATCCGACAAGGGGTTCAACATATTTTCATTCTTGTTCAGATGTTAGTTTGCAATAATTTTTGAAAATCCACAGGGGATGTTTTGGAGAGAAGCTGTGAGACAACTAATCAGAAAAAAAGATATTCTAATGTTTAGTTATATTACTGTGCAGCACAGGCTCCTAGGGGAGAAGGCAGAAGCCCCATTGGTTGATTCATTTTAACAGGGTTGAATAAAGCAGAGAAAACAGTTATCAGAGAAAATCTCATACTGGTAATTCTTGAAATAAGCTCACACATGTGTTCCCTAATTTCTGTGATGTTCTTTTTTTTCTTTTAAAAGAATTCACCTTTATTTTACTTTCCGTTTGTCTTCTTTAGTTTTATATTCCATATCCACCAGTACCTCAGATTTAGTGCATCTCTACTATAAATACGGAGGCACTGACAAACAAACTCTCAGAAAATGCAAATTAAAAAAATTAAGTTAAATTCCTTAATCGCCCCTGGTTATTTTCAAGGTGTAAATAGACGGCATGTATACAATTTGAATTGTTGGGGAAATGTGTAAGTCAGAAGGTTGCCATAGCAACCTCAGCACAGATAACCTCCCCAAGAAATGAATTCCCATCAGTGTGGAGTCCTTGGCAGTTTACACAGCACTTTCAAGTCATAATTGCATTCAGTATTTATTATAATCATGTAATTAGGTAGGACTGTTATTATTATCCTTATTTTCAAAAGGTAATACATCAGCTTAGAGAGGTTAAGTGGATTTGCCACGACCATGCTAACTAATAAGTGGTAGTCTCAGAATACCAAATACCTTTTGATCATAATCATAATCACTGGTAAATTTTTCAGAGTCAGCTTAATTGTTGCAAATAAGTTACATTGTGGCACAATAGAATAAGGTAGGAGCTGCTATCCACAAGGTTATCAATTCCAGCCCCCCAACTTCTAGCGAAGGAAGAGGAAGCTGTAGGTCCCATAGTGATGTGTAGTCTCAGAAACACTGGGGAGAGATCCTGCTCTGTCCTCAGGGTCACTGTGAGTGAGAATTAACTCGATGGAAGCAAGTTTGGCTTGTTTTATAAACTAAGCATTAATAAATTTATGGGAGGACCTGGCTAAAAGTTTTCTTGCGGCCTAAGCAAATGTGGGGAATACGATACAGACGTTTGAGAGCACTTATCAAGTCCTTACTTGATAAGTTTGATAATAGCAAATAGCTATGGGGTCACATTAGCAAATAAACCTTCTGTGTCCAGTGATCGAAGCCCTTCATACTGTGTCAATTGCTCTAAATCAATCACTATAGTTTTCTTTTGAAGAAAGGAAAACACAGCTTCTCATTGAAGATAGAAGCACAAAAATAACCCATACAGAAGGATGTACAGGTGAGCGAATTTAAATGCTTTTATACCATATCAAGAATCTACACCATATTCATGGTATAAATAGCAATCAAATAAATAGTAAATAAATAAATAAATACTTCTCAACTGGGGATGATTTCATCCCCAAGGTACAGTAAGTGGTGAAGTGGGTTACAATTTGGATACTAACCTACCAAGCTCTCTGTGGGAGAAAAACAAGAGGTTTTTGCTCCCGTCATGACTGACAGTCTTGGAAAAGCACTGGGGCAGTTCTACTTTGTTCTGCAGGGTCTCTATGAGTCAGAACTGACTTCAGAACAGTGAACGCCTCAAACTTTTTTGGGGGGAGAGGCATCACTGCCCTGGTGGGAGTAGGAAGCCCAACCTTGCTCCTGGAGAGCTGCTGCTGGATTTGAACTGCCAACCATGTGGCCCACAGTCCCAAACACAACCACTATGCCACCGGAGTTTAGGCCCAGAAAAGTGAACTCATAAGCGAGAAAGACATTTTTAGTGATGACAATTGGGCAATGGGGCTATTCAGTTATGCCATGAGATTCTATAGTATAGAAAAAAACTCCCATTGGTTTACAACGTCTATAGCATATTGAGAAGACATTGTGCTTTTAATAATGCATATTGTTTGGCTCTTGTCAATTTACCTTGTAAGAATGATCCTTGAAAATGGTTTGTAAAAAAAATGACAATTTTATTGTGAAAAAAAATGTGGCAAAAAGAAACCACATAAATATTACAGGTATATTATAGGAAAATATTTAAAAAAACAAATAAACTCAAAGTAAAATAAAGAAAATCATATTATTAAAATCAAATAACCCCAAAGTAAAAGAAATAAAATCACATTATATCTCACATCCTAATGATAATTAGTGATAGGTGTTAACTTCATGATGTCTTCTCTTCTAGACACTGTCATCTTAAATATTACACACACATTAACACTTTAGGACAAAACACAGCCATATTGCATTTTTACTTAGTTTATCTCAAAAATATTTTAATATAGCACAACTGACCCATAAGGTCAACAAATCTAGAACTATTCCATTATTTTTAATTATTTGCTACAATTTTCATTTTATAATGTAGCAAAATTCTTATTTATTATTTATTTAAATTAGCTTCATTTTCCTATTATTAATAATGAATATCCTTGTGCATGAGATTTGGTACAAATATCTGATGACTTTCTACCATAAATCCTCCATATAAAAATTTCCAGAGCAGAGTATATATGATATTTTATTATATTTGACACACACTGCCAAATTTTGCTATTTAAGCATTTGAGAAGTGTCTGTTGTTAAGAAACATAAACTATCTGAAATGTAGAAAATTATTCTTTTGAGTTTTGTGCAAAGCAGAAATAAAATTTTAAGATTTCATAGTAGTAGGACTTGTGGATGAATATTGTCTGATTCTAGGAAAGATTATAAATTTTAGATGGAGGTCTAAAAATGTTGCCTAAATAGCTCAAATCCCATTCTGCAATATGTCAAATGAAAAAAGAAAAAAGATACAACATGAAAATATCTTGCCATTCTTAGGTAGGTTTATTTAGGTTCTTCAAATGAAAAAATGACATGAGTGAGAAGGGCATTCCATAGAATCAGAACTCAAGGCAGAGGTTGCATAGGATAAAAAAAGAGTAATCCTATTTAAAAAAAAAAAAACCTTGTAGAGATTGAGAATTTTGGTTATTTGACTGTTATTTAAAGAATGGGGTGATGAAGCTTTTTTTAATTGAACAAAGGTAGTGCATTTCCATAAGCCTAAATGAGTCAAAAACACCCAGCCCATTGACATCTGGGTTACAGATAAGCAATTTTTCAAGGAGAGAAAGGGATTCCAAGGAGAATGTCAAGGTTTATGTGCTACTTCATGTTTTCCAGAGCCACAGGGGATCTGCCACTATGGCAGAAAGCTGAACTAGTTTTACAGGTTTTCCCCATTTAATTCTATTTTGTTGGATATTAGATATTTTTGAAATGCAATTTAATTTATTTTCTTTTAAAATTAACACAGGGATGTTTTCTGGCTAATGAAGCTACTCTCAAATAATAATAATACTAAAGAGACAGTAGGGAAATGATTGCTAATGTTTAAGCCATAAGATATACAAAAATGCAGGCAATAGCTCATCCTGATACCCAGGAGACCCATGTGTGACACAATCTAGAGTCTATGTGTATCTCACTCTCCACAGGAACTAATTTTGAAGCACCAGAATGCTGTGAATTGGCTGTAAAACAATGTTGAAGAAACTCAACATAGAACAGAAGGCACATTTTCCTTAGGAAGAATGCTGATAAAATTTTAATGAACTAACATGTTGTCATGGGGATTTGTTGCTATTCATTAATTCATTGTGCTGTTCCTCTATACTGTTGCTGAAGCTGAGTGACACATTGTCAGGGATCTGGTTCTGGTGGCTTATATTGCCTCATTGATACCCTAAATTTCGGGGTAAATTCTTTTAGAGTATTGCCCCATTACATGTGGGGTTAGCATATTTTTCAGCACCTTGTGCACTCCCTTATCTTTCAAATAAATCACTATCTCTGGGGGAGGATTTTAACTCTGTGAAACAGTGGAAATAATAAGAGAATGATTGACAACTCTGGTCAGAGATAGGGATTGCCATAAGTGCCAGGGCTGGGGAAGGCATACCATACAAAATAGTCACATAGCCACCTCTGAATTAGGATAAACTTTTCAGTGAAAAAGAATAATTCTACCATAAAAATCATAGACTGCCAAAACTTGGAGGAACCCCAAAATCAATCTCAGATAGGGAGGAGGTGGTGGTGGTGACTAGCCCAGGGACAAGGGAATACCAAGTGATTCAAAATCAGTGGCAAGGTGGGTGTGAGAGGCACAATAGCGATTGATCAAGAGTAATGTAACAGAGAGAAATTACTGAAATCCCAATAGAGGTTGAGCATGAGAGTGGGACAAGAAGAAAATAAAAGAAAATAGAGGGAAAAACTGGGTAGTAAAGGGAATTTAGAGAGGTCTAAATACAGGCATGTACATAGGTGAATATATTTATATAGGAAGATGGGAAAATCTATCAACATTCATATACTTATAGGGTTAGTTTTTTTAAAAAAACCTTGTAGAGATTGAGAATTTTGCTTATTTCACTGTTATTTAAAGAATGGGGTTATGAGGCTTTTTTTAATTGAAAAAAGGTAGTGCATTTCCATAAGCCTTGATAAGTCAAAAACACCCAGCCCATTGACATCTGGGTTACAGATAAGCAGCAGATGTGCATTGGACCTTCACTCAAGTACTTCCCCAGGTCAAGACCCTTTGTTCTATTAAATTGACATTCCATGATGCTCACCTTCTCGACATGATTACTGAAAACAAATGTGTTCATAGGGAAATGTAGTGAAGAAAGCTGATGGTGCCCAGCTATCAAAAGATATAGTGTCTGAGGTCTTAAAGGCTTGAAAGTAAACAGGTAGCCATCTAGCTCAGAGGCAACAAAGTCCACATGGCAGAAGTACACAGCCCGTGTGATCACGAGGTGTCAAAGGGATCAGTTATTAGGATTTAAGAACTAAAATACATAACATTATGTGTTCACCTCCCTGATATAATTATAGAAAACAAATGGGTACATAAGCAAATGTGGTGAAGAAAGCTGATGGTGCCCGATATACAACGATGTATACAACGATACATTATCTGGGGTCTTAAAAGCTTGAAAGTAAACAAGGGGCCATCTAGCTCAGAAACAACAAATCCCACATGGAAGAAGCACACCAGCCTGTATGACTACGAGATGCTGAAGGGATCCGGTGTCAGGCATCAAAGAACTAAAAATTGTATCATTATAAATGAGGAGGAGGACTAAGTGGGGACCCAAAGCCCATCAATTGGTGAAGCAACATTACTCGCAGATGGGTTGCAGGGAGGGGAGGGGCTAGTCAAGTTGTGGCAACAATGAGATATGCAACTTTCCTCTCGTTCTCAAATGCTTCCTCCCACCCACTATTATAATCCCAATCTACCTTACAAATCCAGCTAGACCAGGGGATGTACACTGGAGCCAGAAACATGGGGAATCCAGGATAGATGATTCCTTCAGGTCCAGTGGTAGTGTAGTGATACCGGGAGGGTGGAGGGAGAGTGGAGTAGAAGGGGGAACCAATTGTAGGAATCTACATATGATCTCGCTGGTGTATGGACAGTGGGGAATTTGGTGAAGGGACACATTGGAAAGAGTATGATATAAAAAAGTAATAGCAATGTATCAATTATTAAGGGTTCATGGGGGAGGGGGGAGGGGAGGGAGAGGAAATATGGGAAGCTGGTACTGGGGGCCTAAGTGGAGGGAGGATGTTGCAGGGGTGATGATGGCAACAGGTGTGCAAATGTGGTGTGCATCACAGTTAACATATTTATTGATCATGATGGGAATTGTATGAGCCCCCAATAAAATTATTATAAAAAAGAAAATAAGAAAATGTAGGCAGTCATAGGGACCTGAGTAGCAGAGTAATGATTATAAGCTAAGTATCTTTGCTTCACTCAATGTGTCATCATACTGCCTGCCTTGGTTTCTTTTCCTCCCTTTTCTGCTTCTGATCCCTTTTCTTTTTCCACCTGAGATTATCCCTAAGGGCAGTAAAGTGGTGTCAAATAATAATGCTGAGGTTTAGGAATCTGTTCATCGGAAACCATTTTTTTGACATCATGGCCCTCTGGTGGTGGGAGTAGAGGCCCAGCCTTTGCTCCTGTGGAGCCGATGCTGGAATTGAACCTCTATCCCAGTGGGCCGCAGCCTCGTGCACAACCACTACGCTACCAAGGCTCAGCCCCATCAGAAACTTTGCTATTATGTCTAAAATGTGTCTAAATGTGTCTAAAATGCACACAAACTGAATACTATAAATGAGCCATATTTGTGTTCACCTAATTGATCCAAGTAAAATAAATAAAAATCTAGGATTACATGGCATATTTGTCCAATACTTTGTACACCCTCAGACACTGCAAAATACCCCAATTTTGATAACTCTCTGTGGTTACCCACCAAAGCAAAATGAAAGCATCTGCACTCCTAGTGAGCATCAAGAAGTGAGGAATGTGTCCTTCAGTGAGATTCATCATGAATCAATGTTGAAGATGCTGGATTTCCACAATGATGCCTTGGTGAATGTCAATTGAGAGATGAAATTCAGGTTATTCTGCCTTGATGGTGATTGTATCATCAAAAGCAATCAGAGATTTGTTTTAAGCCCATGACTTTCTTTGTAAAGACAGTGAAAGATCAGAAAACAGAGAGCCATGTGTGTGTGCCTATGTAAATTATTAATCTATTCTCCTCTTCCACATCAATTTGTTGAGCACCTTTTTATTTAAATACAGTCTATGGCATTCTACTTTGGAAAACACTGGTTTTATTTGGTGTCTGAAGCTCTCAAGTAACTTCCAAATCATAGTGACTCTAAATACAAGAGGAGAAATTCTGCAGGGTCCTGCACCCATGGATGCAACTGCTACATCAATCCATCTTGATAAAGGTCTTTCTCTTTAGTGTTGAACATTCACTTTGCCAAGCCTGATGTCCTTTTACAGGAACTGCTTTCTTCTATAGTACATCCAAATACATACGTCAAAGTCTTGCTATCATCATTTATAAGGAGCTTTCTGTCTGTACTTCTTCCAAGACAGATAGGTTTGTTCTTCAGACAGTCCACCATACAACCAATATTCTTAGCCAGTGCCATGGGTCAAATGCATTGATTCTTCTTTGGCACTACTTATTTAATGCCCAACTTTCACACCATGAAAACACCATAGCTTGCATCAGCCTCTATTCAAAATTGAAAACGACAGCCATGCTCGTCAGCACTTAAAGAGGTCTTATGGCGCAGATTGCCTAATGTCATGTCATTTGATTTCTTGACTGCTACTTTCATGGGTGTTGATTGTGGATGCCAGCCAGATGAAATCCTTGACAACAACTTCTCTCCCCTGTTTATCATGATGATGTCTACTTTTCAGTTGTGAGTAACATGGATTTATTTATATTGAGTTTGCAATCTATTCTGAAGGGTGCAGACCTCAGTCTTTATTAACGAGGGCTTCAAAACCTGTGCTATTTCAACATGCAAGGTTGCTTTATCTGGGTATCACCATTTGTTAATAAGTGTTCCTTCGATCCTGATGTTTAGTTCTTCTTTATATATCCAGCTTCTCATATTATTTGATAAGCATACAACTAAAGAAGGATTGCAGCCTTCAGTATGGATTATAACTCAATGTAAAGAAAACCAAAGTCCTCATTAGACTGATAGCATAATTGAAATGTAAAAAGGAATGAAGTTAAGAGATCAAAAGACGCACTGCATCTTCAAAACCAGAGATCCAAACTGAAGTACAATGACCACCAATTCCACAACTTTGAGCTACCAGCCACCTGCCTCTTTTCCCACTAAGACATGTCATCATTAAGTCTAAAGGAGTATATTGGTTCCTTAAATCTACTCCAAGTAAATTTTAGACAATTTAGCTTCAAGTGTGAACATATGGTTTGAAGAAGTTTGTGGATGACAGTGGATGCCCCCCAATCCATTTGCAGAGTCCATACATGATGAAACCTCTGGTAAACTTCTTTTAATATAGTTGAGGCATGTATATATCCCGGTTCTCAGAGAGAGAGAAATAGAGAGAGAGAGAGAGGACTGAAAAGTTGATTATGGCAGATGTAGTTAGATTAAAATGTAACATCAGTTAAACTCCCTCTTGACCCAGCTTAACGTTGTTTCCATGTTTTAAGAAAATGTGAATTAGGCCTCTGATAAAACCTCTCTGACCATGAATTTATGAATAGACTTGCTGTCATGCAGTGTATTGACAAGCAGATTAGTTCTGAGACAGCTGCTTAAAATGTATCAGCATTAAATGTACCAACTCATTATTTACCCATTTTAGATGTTTTGATATTTTAATATTTTCTGCTTTCTTTTTGATTGAGGTTGTCCTTTGTTTTATTTTTTTTTTTTATTTTTATTTTTTTTTTTTTTAGGCATCACTGCCCTGGTGGTGGGAGTAGGAGGCCCAGCCTTTGCTCCTGGGAGCCGGAATCGAACCTCCATCCCAGTGGGCCGCAGTCCCGCGCACAACCACTACGCCACCGGGGCTCAGCCCCCTTTGTTTTATTTTTATACTGTTTTTAATTGATTTTGTTGTGTGTTTTTCTGTATATGAAATCCAGGATAAGTAAATCTACAAAGACAGTAACTGAATCAAATACTGTGGAGAAAGCCTACAACTCTGATAAAACCTTCCTGATGTTAGCACCTTCAGTAGCCTCTTGATCTATATTTGAATGACACCCTCTTGTTTGATGTAAAGGTTCCACATAAGCCTAATTATGTGTTCTGGAATCTCCATTCTGCTCAATACTATCCAAAGTTTGTTATGAATAGTGTTGAGTGCCTTTGCATAGTCAGTAAAATACAAATAAACATCTTTCTGGTATTCTCTGCTTTTAGTAGGATCCATCTGACATAAAAATCTATATCCACTGTTTCTAGAGTTGGGCTGAAATTAAGTGCAAGCCCCAGATCTATTCATATAAATCATATATATGATTCATTTTAGAAATATTAATAGTTTATGGAAGATAACATTACAAATCACCCCCTTGGGACATAAGGTAATTCTATAGAAAGCATCATTAAGTTAATCAGTAGTATATAATTTAAAATACTGTAGAGAAAAGGAAATTACACAAGTATAGGCTGACTTCAGACAACAATACATGAATTATTGACTTGTATAGATTAAATTCTTACATGGCTGAACTCTATTTACACAAACAATAAGGTTTGGTGATCGGGCAAAATGTTCAATAACACTCATTCCCACAGGCAGAAAGAGACCTACATGATTAATTAATACATGTTGTTAGAAAGCAAGGAGGTCATTAAAATAGTGAAGATATGATAGCCCCAGGCCACCATTCATTAGTGGTAAAGCCCAGATCACCTAGCAAGGGTTTCCACATTCAGTCATGCTGATGTGGGTCTTTAAAGGATGCTATCCACTTCACAAGGACTGAGTCTAAAGCACAGGGTGTCTTTAGCACTTGGCCAGGTCAAAAAGAGCTGGATGGAAATTAGGTTCAAAATGTCCAAATTAGGAATGCTATACTGGCTTTGTTCTCCCCTTGGAGTCTATAAAATATTGTTATGAGATGTTGTTGTTTTTCCCAATAGGAGATATCTCCTTCAGGTTTACTCACCAAAATAAATGTTATGGTCTTCTCTGAGACATACATGTCTGCCTCCTCACATATTGACTTATATTTCCAGTAAGCTTATCTTATCACTTGGGTCCATTTACCATTCTAGTAAGAGTGTCTGTTGATTTGGAGTGACCTTAGCGCATTGTTTATTAAAATTTTTTTTTTAATTTTATTGGGGGCTCTTACAGCTACTACAACATTCAGTACATCATTTGTATCAAGCACATTTGCACACGTTTCCACATGTATTTCCCAACATTTTCCACTTGAGCCCTTGGTACAAGCTCCTTTAAAAAAAAACTCCCCTTTCCCCCCCCCTTTTTTTAATGAATCATTTTATTGGGGGGGGGGCCCATACAACTCCCATCACAATCCCTAACAACATCAGTTGTATGCAGGCCACTTTTACACACCCATTGCCATCATCACTCTCAAAACATTCTCCCTCCCTCCAGACCCCCATTATCAGCTCCCTATATTACCTTTCCTCCCCCCCTTCCCCTTGAATCCTTAGTAATTTACAAATTATTTTTTCATCCTGTACACTGTACAATGTGTCCCAACACTCACTTCCCTGTTGTCCGTGCCCCAGGGAGGAGGCTACGTGTACATCCCTGAAGTTGGTTCTCCCTTTCTATTCCTCCATCCCTCCACCCTTCTGGTATTACCACTACTATTACTAGTCTTGATGGATCATCTATCCCAAGTTTCCCATGTTTCCAATTTCACTGTACATCTCCTGGTCTAGCTGGATTTATGTGGTAGAATTGGGGTCATGATAGTGGGTGGGAGGCAGCATGGGAACTAGAGGAAGGTTGCATATTTCATAGCTCCTACCCTGTATCTTAACTGACTCATCTCCTCCTTGTAACCCCTCTGCAAAAGGATGCCGCCTCACCTATTGATGGACTTTGGGTCCCCAATCTGTACTCCCCCTTATTAATAATAATATAACTTTAGCTCATTGATGCCTGACACCGGATCCCTTCACCACCTCATGATCACACAGGCTGGTGTGCTTCTTCCATGTGGGCTTTATTGCTTCAGAGCTGAATGGCTGCTTGTTTACTCAAGCCTTTAAGTCCCCAGCCGCTATATCTTTTGGTAGCCGGACACCATCAGCTTTCTTCACCACATTTGCTTATGCACACATTTGTCCTCAGGGATCATATCAGGAAAGTGAGCATGCAAAGTTGTGCTTTTGAGTTCTTGATGCCTGGTGTCTCATCTCTTCGACACCTCATGATTCCACAAGCTAGTGTGCTTCTTCCATGTGGGCTTTGTTGCTTCTGAGCTAGATGACTGCTTGTTTACTTTAGCACATTGTTTTATGACATAAACTGAAAAGTCTTTCCCTTTGCCACCATACTGAAAATCCCCCCAAAAATGAAAAGAAGAAAAAACTGACCCCAGATGAAATATCTCTTCTGTCATAGTAGTTCTTAAGATGTACATATGAGGGAGGTGATTTATGGTCCATGGTTGCTTGGCAGTCTCTTTACTCTAGTGCTTAGGGTACCAGATTAGAAGATTTCATGACCTGAGAGAAGACTGCCCTTTTGATGTTTATGCTTATACTAGTGGATTCATACAAGATTTGTCATTTGTCTGTCAAATTTCTTGACATAAACTAGTGAGAACTTAAGAAAGAGAACTAAAACAACAGAGTCTGGAAATATTCAGTGCTGCAGATGAAGTGAGATGTCTTACGTTTCATGAAGTACACCTCAGAGGTCCCTTGATTTTGAGTAGTAATGACAATAGAGGAACAGACACTGCAGGTATCCCTGGTTGCCTTTCACACTCTTCTATTTAAATGCCAACATCACTTCTATTTAAATCCAACATCACTGCTCGACAATGGACAGTATTTGAAGTCATGAGTACATCCACATGGTCCTCCAAATGACATTCAGAATCCTGTGTGTCAACATTCTTTATTGCCAGCTATTCAGGTGCCATCTTATCTCCTTCCTCTATAGCCTTCTTGTAATTCTTGGCTAATTTCAAGATCTTTGAACACTATTTCATTGTATTTACAATGTTCATTACAGTCCTGAAGTATCAAGCCTTTCATCCAACCCTTCTTCTGTTTCTGTTCATTTTTCTGATAGTTAATAGTAATGGAGTAGTAATGTCTGTTTCATGCATGAATTAATTTCTGAATTGACTTAAGAGGCCCAGATTTGAAGTTTTTTTTCATAGTTCATGTCCTAAGATCTTCATATTAGCATTGATCAATCTGAATGCATCAATAACAACCTTTACTTTTTTAAAAAAATCATTTTATTGGGGGCTCATGCATTTATCACAATGCATACTTCCGTCCATTGCATGCAAAGTCCATTTGCACATTTGTTGTCATCATAATTCTAAAAATATTTTCTTTCCACATAAGCCCCTGGTATTAATTACTCATTTCCCCCCTCTCTCCCCACTCCTCCCTGTCTTATACACCCTTGATAATTTATAAATTATTATTATTTTGTCATGTCATTCACTGCCCAATGTTTTTCTCCACCCACTTCCCTGTTGTCCATTAACCGAGGGAGAAGGCTATATGTAGATCCTTACAATCAGTTCCGCTTTCTACTTCACCTTCGGTCTACCCTCCCAATATCTCCAATGTCACCATTGATCCTGAAGGGATCATCTGCCATGGATTCCCCATGTTTCTCATTCTTGTCTGTACCAGTGTACATCCTCTGGTCTAACCGGATTTGTAAGATAGAATTGGTAGTGGGATGATAGTGAGATGGAAGAAGCATTTAAGAACTAGAGGAAAGTTGCATATTTCATCATTGCTACAGTGTACCCTGACTGTCTCATCTCCTCCCCATGACCGTCCTGTAAGGGGATGTTGCCTCACCTACAGATGGATTTGGGTCCCCAATCTGTACTCCCCCCTTTTTATAATGATATAATTTTTAGTTCTTTGATGCCTGAAACCTGATTCTTTCGACACCTAATGGTCACATAGGTTGGTGTGCTTCTTCCATGTGGGCTTTGTTGCTTTTGAGCTAGATGGCCACCTGTTCACCTTCAAGCCTTTAAGACCCCATCCCAGATGTTATATCTTTTGATAGCTGAGCACCACATCTTTCTTCACCACTTTTGCTTAAGCACACATTTGTCTTCAGTCATTGTGTTGGGAAGGTGAGTATCATGGAATGCCTATTTAATAGAATAAAGTGTTCTTGCATTGAGAAAGAACAGGATCTACAATAGGGGTGCTGACAAATTTTCTGCATGTGAGTTGCTTATAAAATGATCAAGTCAAAAAATCTACAAAAAAGGCAAAACATATATTTATTACATTTATTCATAAATGCATTGAGAATTCTTTATATATACAATGTATGTTTATGCACCTAGCATAACCACATAGGTCCATATTGCACAGGACAATAAAATTAGCTATGTACATTTTTTGTCATTACCTGAGTTTACTCTGATGACTTGCACTGCATGCAATGAACCAGGGATGCAGATTCCGGACAGTAGCTGCTGATAGCCAGCCTCAAGCAAGCTTCCAAATGATCATCAGTCATGGTGGAATGGCACTTGGATTTAAGGATCTTTTTGTGGGAAAAGGCTGACTCACATAAATAAGTACAGCCAAATAATGCAGTCAAGGAAGTAGCACATTTTCTCATTTGGGGGGTACTTTCCCTCTGTAAGTTTCAGAACTGTTCATCCACTCTGGATTTCAGCTAAATGTCAGCTTTCAGTGACAAAATCTCCCATTCTGTACAAAAGTGATACATTTTTGTCTTCTTACTTAGTCCAGCTCCCCCACTCCTTTTAATAAACTTTCTTACATGTAAGAGAAAAAAAACCAAGGTCTAAAGCATGGCGATAACTTGTCAGTTTTGCTGCACTTAGCACATTTGTTTTCACATGTATTTGACTCCTAACATTGCATCTGATTGGCTGCACTGTAAATCAATTAAGTGATGAGATTGATGATAGACTGATGTCTGTTTTTTTAATATAGATTTTATTGAGGGCTAATACATTTAATACATCATTTAATACATTTAATGCATCATTTGTATTAAGCATATTTGTACACATGTTGCTACATTCATCTACATTATCTACTTGAGCCCCTCCAGCATAAGCTCCTCTTCCCCTCTATTCTCTAGTTCTTCATTATTTTTTAAAAATTTATTGGGGGCTTTTACAGCTACCACAACATTCAGTACATCATTTGTATCAAGCACATTTGTACACATGTTTCCACAGACATTTCCAACATTTACCAATTGAGCCCTTGGTACAAGCTCCTCTTTAAAAAAAAAAAAACTCTCCTTTCCCTTCCCTCCCTTTTTTTAATGAATCATTTTATTGGGGGGCCTCTACAACTCCCATCACAATCCTTAACAACATCAGTTGTGTGCAGGCCACTTTTACACACCCATTGCCATCATCACTCTCAAAACATTCTGCCTTCCTCCAGGCCCCCATTATAAGCTCCCTATATTACCCTTACTCCCCCCTTTCCCCTTGAACCCTTAGTAATTTACAAATTATTTTTTCATCCTGTACACTGTACAATGTGTCCATTTTTTAATGCCATCCAATCTAGCCACACTACATTTGCAAACAACTAGTGGATCCTGATCAATGTGTTAAGCATCCCTGATCTGCAACCCTGGCTTTCTCTGAGAAGGCTTCAAAACTCTGCTGAGTATTGATATGCACATCAGAAATAGTCAAAGTCAGAGTGACTATAATACCAAAC
Organism: Nesogale talazaci; assembly: GCA_004026705.1. NCBI lineage: Eukaryota > Metazoa > Chordata > Mammalia > Afrosoricida > Tenrecidae > Nesogale > Nesogale talazaci. The sequence continues at coordinate 24,276 of PVJH01004392.1, forward strand.
AACACCTATCTCAGGCCTTCCTGTCTGCTTCATCATATCCAACATGTTGGCTTGAAACACTGGATCGATCACTGTGATAGGTAAGTTTGTTGTGCCAACATGGCCAAAGAAGATAGGTAGGTCTGTTGTGACAACATGGCCAATGAACACACGTAAGATCAATTGAAGGGCAGAGATAGAAATGGCTTGTCAAGCCCTGCCCTTGCCCTCTTGTTCTTAGATCTTCAGACCAGCCGGCTGCCTTGTTCATCCTGAGCTTCGATCTCCAAGTGACACTACCCATGGGACACCTAATTGATGGACTGAGTTGCTGTGAGTCGAGGTTCCTTCAAGCCCTGCTTCCCCATGCTCCTGTGCTGGAAACTGTTGGACTCTGCCATCTGGCTGACTGTTGGTGACTTGCTTTGCTGTTTGTTGCTTGTGGCTGGATATTCTGAATTGCTCTAAAGAGGACTATTTGGCAACCCTCAAGACTCTAAGAACTGCCAGTCTACTAGTTGTCTCATGCAAGTGAGTTGCATTGAGCTATTTATACTGCTTTATAGATTATTCAACTACTTCTTATTGTATATATCCTTCTATTTATATAAATAAATAAAAAGAATTACTAGTTTGTTTCTCTAGAGATCCCTGTCTAACACAACCACCTACGCACTAACCCCTCTTCCTGACTATGGCATTGCAAACACATCAATCACTCTGACAGTGTAATCATCAACAAATTCACCAAGCATCAGAACCATAATTTCTATCAGAACTGCAGCATGACCACGTTTGAGCATTTTTAAGAGTGGCAGGGAAAAGCTATAGAATTGTTCTGCTGTATCCATGGCAAGAGCATCCATAGTTGCCCTCTGGCTCAGTCCAGGCATATCTACTCCAAGTCTTAAGAAGTCTGATCATATTTCTGATCAGTAAGGACAACTCTTGAGGTGCTAATTTAATTTAATGATAATATATTAATATATATATATATATATATATATATATATTCCCTTCTCTCTCATGAAAATGAGAAAAAGACAGGAGGAGGCAGTCTAAACCTTTGACTTGTGGCTGCAGTGATGAGGTGCCAAGATGGTGAGTCAGACTTACTTACCCTGGATTGAACCATTGGTTCTTGATCATATGCTAGTTCTTGAAATGATTAAAAGCCAACTAATTCTTTTTGGTACACTGATTCTTTATCCGGTCCACCCTTCTTTGATACTCCCTGCATCATTAAAAATTTTGCTCCTAGAATCTTTCAATATTGAAACTAGAGCCTTGAATTGTTTCTTCTGGCCTTTCAATTTGCCATATGCTGAATGTGTTAGGCTGAGTTTTTTAGAGAAGCAAAACTAATAAATTTTGTATGTGTATTTATAGAAAGAGACTTTTATCAAGAATTTACACAGTTATGAAAGTGGGGAGGTCCAGGCCAGTTCAGGTCTGTGGAAGAAATATAAACTGAAGATTTGCCCTTACTCCTATAGCTGAACAGGTTGACAAATAGGAAGCAGGCAAATGAAACAGGAAGATGACAGGTGGTGTACGTATTAACCTGAGATCAACCAAATGACCCCAAAGTCCTCAGTCTGCAGATGGTTCCTGGGATTGACAAATGATATAAGAGGATTCACACAAAACATATGCAAGATCAGGATTCAGCTTTAAGAGGGAGCAAGTTTCCATACACTCTCAGTCTATACTAAGAATAAGTCACACCTTGAGAGACACCTCCCTCAATTATATCATGACTGTGAACAGATTAATTGCTTGGATGGATCACAGAAAATACAATGATGGAGTTCACCACACTATGTAAGAACAGATCCTGGGAAAATCCTTGACACTTGTACACATTTCCTTAATTAAGTAATCTTTGCATCTAACATGATACAACTGATATGCATACAACAAAAATGCATTAATCCCATCTACACTTTATGTTTCATAAGTGAAAAAATATTTGATGCACACATACTAAAATGAAAAATTTATGAAAGTTACAACCCTTGTTTTTGCACAGGGCACATGATCATCGCTAGTATTTGTAACTATTTTCTTACACTATTAATTCCATATTCCTTTTACCCTCAACAAGTATCTTGGTTGGCCCTCATGATATGTACCCCAATCTTCACTACTGAAGAATCTGAACTATTAGTGGTCAATGTCAGAATTGATTGCTGTAGTTTACTATGGACTTTAATCATATGACATAGTTCTAAGAGACAACTTAAGGAATCACCTAGATTCTAGACATATTCTCCTTTACCTCCATTGTACAATATTCATAGGCACAATATGACAGAGTAAAACTATTCTACGGGGTGTTAGGTAGCATTTTTTCTTTTTAATAATAATATCTCATTGAAGTTTTGCAGAAAGTGTCCATTTGACAATGGGATCCTAACTTGCATTGACTTTTTTTTGAAATAGCAGTGACAATTTTTGCACTTGGAAATGACAGTGACATTTTTGGTTGTTGTAAGTAGCAAATTATGGGATTTTCATGAACAATCTAAGGAAACATTGCCCAGTCCTTTTCTGTCCTCATAATTTTTGTTATATTTGAGTTCAATAATGTAGCCACTATGGCACGCTATATTGTATTCAAGACTCTTCCCCATTTTCACTGACCCTCCAAAGTTACTAAAATATGATGGGGACTAGTCTCTCCTAATAACATGTCCAAAATACATGAGGCAAAGCTTTTCCATCACCTAAGGCATATCCTAGCTGTACGTCTTTCAACACAAATCCGTTTGTTCTTCTGGCACTTCTTCACCAGGATCATGATGCACCAGTGTATGCATCAATTTTTTAGCTCTATTCTTTGCTCCTTATTTAGTTTCTGAACACATATGAGGCAATAAAAAATACTTGTGCTTGGGTCATGTGCACTGTTGTCCTCAAAGTGATATATTTATTCTTTCACATTTTAAATGTGTATTTTGAAGCAGATTTGCCCAATTTAATGTCATTTAAATTTTTAAATGTTATTCCATGAGAGTTCAATGTAGATGCAAGTAAAATGAAATCCTTCAAAACTCCATTTGTTCATGATGTTGTTTATTGGTCTAGTGATGAGAATTTTGGTTTTCTTGACAATGATTTTCAGCTCACACTGAAGGACTAAGTCTTTGGTCTTCATCAGCAAATACTGCAAATTATCCTCATTTTCAGGAAGTAGGGTAAAACAATGGCATATTGTTTTTAGGTGCTACTGACACACCCCATTCTGCAGTGGCGGCAGCATCATTATTGTTCTTATGGTTGAACATTATGCCACAGCCACTATGTCAATACATATCATAGAAGGTCCTCTTATTTTTCTCTGCCCTCCTTGTTCCAAGTATGATGTCCTTTTCCAGGGACTTATCTCTCCTAATAACACACCCGAAGTACATAAAACAAAGTCTTGTCTCCCTTTTTTCTAAAGGACATTCTGGTTGTACTTCTTCCAAGACAGGTTTGGCAGTTCATGGTTCTTAACAATATCACAATTCAAACGCATTGAAATCTTGCTTGGTCTTCCTTACTCAATGTCCAAAATTCACATGCAAAAGAGGGAATTTAAAATACCATGGTGTGAAAAAAAATACCATGGTGTGGTAGTTTCATAATCTCATGTCAACTCAAGGGAATGATGAGTGTCACTTGATCCAGAAGATTTCTCAACCACCAGTTTATGACCTTTCTGTGTTTGACCTCATTGCATGCGTTGTGTGTGTGTGTGTGTGTGTGAAGAGGAATTTATGGATTAGTATCAGACATATTGGATTAAAGCAGACTTATCCACTTCATCTGGACTGGGCTGAAATTTTTTTGTGCATAATTACTTCTGGATATAAAGTTCTCCCTTACACATCTATGAGTGTAACTCGATTTGTTTCTCTAGTCAACCTGAATTAACACACATGACTTAGGTAAGGTACACCTAAATACTCAATGTGATATTTGAGTTTCTCAACACTTTAAAGAGGTTCTTGTGCAGCACGTTTGCCCAACACAATGGATCCTTTGATGCTTTTACAGTCAGCCCTGACCTTAGTTTAGCTGCTGATAATCAACTTCTATATCTCCTCTTCTTACAGATGAATTCAATTTGATTTCTGTGCATTCTATCTGCAGTAGATCATATGTATAGTTGCCATTTGTGCTCTTTTAAAAGTTTATTTACCATGAAGAAGCCCTTTGTCTTTCAGAAATCTATCATGTGATATCATGTGATATCTAGCTTCATTTTTTTTCCTGAGGCTGTTTTCTCTCATTTTTCTCCAAATTTTGCATTTCAGTAATGAATAATTTTCATTGCATCTTGATTGTATATGGTCAATTTCAGACCAAAGACATTAATATTTTTTAATTTTCTTCTTCACTAGATTTAGATGCCAGTGCTTAAATTTAAATACTAGTTATTTTGAGTAGATTATCGTATATGTGAATAGAAATGATCATATTCAGCATTGTACTGCAAGAATAAACACAGCACTATTTCACTTTAATTTTTCATCCTTGGCACAGTAAACTAAATGGCCAATACCAGTCCACTTCAACTCACTAATTCCTATAATATTGATCATATGCTTTCCATTTCACTTTTGAAGACTACCAACTTTCCTAGATTCATAAGTCAAACATTCCTAGTTCCAGTTGGTAATAGTTATTTTCAGCTCTTTCTTCTCATTTTGAGTCAGGTCTCATCAGCAAATGAAGGTTCCCCCAACCTTCACCGTTTCCATAGCTATGTGGTCCACTCTTCTTTGAGGAAGGCAACTCTTCTTTGGTCGTATTTTGAGTGCCTCTGACCTGGTGGTTCATTTCCAAGTGATCTATCTGATAATCTTTTGCTATTCATAAGATTCCTCAATTCTTCATAAGTATATAGCTTATTTATTTTTTATACACAGTTTTTATTCTAAAGTTTTGTTGAAATATTTTCATTTTGGAAACCCTGTTGATATATGAAAGACCAATTACATTGAATTATAATCTATTAATATACTCCTTAAATCCATACAATTTATATGATATCTTATAATTCCAACTCTACATATCTGTAACATAACCCCTTTCTGGAAGATATGCACTACTGTACAAATAGCAGAATGAATGTAAGATTAAGCTTGATTTTACTTGAGAGTATCAACCTAGTCACACGTTTTGCTTTCTTGGGGGCATCTTTAAGACCTCACTTTAACTACATCCATGGTTTCCCCGAGATCATATTTGACTTTACCTTGGTAGAGAGTGTGAATTAAAACATTGTCTCTTGTTTTTCTTTGATGTGATAACATTTTAAGACATATCACCCCACCTGGAAAATCATGCTTCTATTTTCTGTTGGCCTTTAGTAGAAGCAAGAACTCTACTGTGATCTCTGAGCATTTTAAGTACTGAATAATACTCATCACCATGCGAGACATTTCTTCAAAGTTCAATGAGTTCCTGTTCAACATCACAGTAAATAGCAGATCCCAGTGGTGTGAGGGAGTATACTTAATGAAGGAATGGGGAGAGGGGGAGGTGTGAAAGGGAGAACGGAGCAGAATAGTATCTAGGAAAAGTTGGAAATTTGGGACATATTTAATATCCAATTCCTTGGGATGACTCTGCGATTAATATTTCTAAAACAAATTAATACCATAATTAAGTCAGAATGGTGGGACTTCCTATGACAGCCCCAACTCATTTAAAAAGGCAATTTGGGAAGGCGGCAAGATGGCGTGAGATAAGCAGCCCGTACAAGGAACCTCGCTGAATCAGGTATCGAGGCGGTCAAGAGGAAGGGTTCTGGTGGTAGAAAGGTCCTTATATGCGGGCCTCCCTGTCCAGGAAGGGATCCTGCCCCTCAGCTGCTTTGATTCAAGCTCCAGAGATCCGCATGCATATATCAGAGATTTGCCGCCGGCGGGGAGACCTGTGCGTCTCTCGCCACCAGACAGCGGCTCCCCACATCCGACTGACCGCCGCCCCAGGAACTGGACAGCCACAGTGGAGAGCGCCCCACCACTGTGTCTGGCCACTACATACCAGCGGTCCACTCGCCACTCCCACGTAGGGGAACAGAGCCTGTCTCCCACGATTCCCGCACTGCATGGGGCTCGCAGCTACTCTGCTCAGCTCCCTCCCTGCGGCCACCCAGAGTCCCAGAACCCAAACTCACAGAAGCTTTTACTCCCTGTGCTGGTGCACCAAGCGTCGGTGCCATGCCAGGGTCGACTCCAGGACCCAAGAGGCCACGCATGCCACTGCTGAGGCCCCCGTCAGAGGGAGCGACTCGGTACTCCCCATCCCCCATTTCCCCCAGGGAAACCTTACTAGCTTCACCCATGAACTCACCTGGAGCTGCCTCACCACCCTATCAGAACTGCAGGAGTCTGGGAGGAGATTGGGATCTGCACGCAACCAATCGTCAGTCTACCTGCATGGGAGAAGAGAAAGAGTCCCGTGAGAAGAGAAAGAAGCCACCATGTGCCTTCTGTGGGGCAGCCATTGCCTACGTGAACTTAGTCACAGCAGCGAGAGAGGCGACCTAGGCACCCGCTCTTCCAGGGGCGGCAGGGCCCGCACTAGCGACTGGGCGGGCCAGTCCACCAGCACGGGAAAAGAGAAAAGGCTAGAATCAACACAGATAACACGCACTGGGTGTGGTGGCCAGGGGCAGCGCAGACTAGCTAGCTGAGGCAGAGAGACCTGGTCGCCTCAGAGTCGCTGCCACTTCTCTAGGATCAACTGGGCCATGCACACAAGCTAGCCTGTTTCTCCACAGAGAACGGGGCTGTGTGACTCCAGTGTGGCAGCTATAGACTTTGTGGCACTGACTAGCGCGGATTAGACGGTCTTTCACAGGGGGAAAGACTGGGTCAGAACGCTGGGTGCTGCTTTGCCTGGCGGTGTTCAGTGTCTATTTCAGAATAGCTGGGTTCCCACGGAAAAGGGGACATGGCTAGGTCAGGCAACACACACTGCTTTGTCTGGTCGCAAATGGAGCTACAGAGAGAGTCGAACTGATCCCCAAAGAAAAGAGGCCCTTGCCTGGACTCAAGAGAGCTAGAGTCAGTTTTTCTAACTGGACAGACAAGCCACATAAGCCTCCCATAGCAGGAGGAGTCTGAAAGGCTAGAGGCCCTGTGGCAGGATCTTACCTCTACCTGGCACAAGCAGATATAGGGACCTGGTCTTTTCAAGAACATCTCTTGCAACAAATACAAGTGGCCCTTGCAGGCACACCACAGTTCAGTCCCGCCTTAGTATCAGGAGTCTGAGGCACGGACTAGGGCTTTCAGGCCTGGAAGTGCTAGCTCATCTAGAGACAGGGGAAAACAGCTACTGCAAATAGGACTCTTAAAGCTTGCTGTCTACAATCACTGTATCCACACTCCTGCCCGGCAGAAGGAGCCTGAGTCCGGATCTAACAAACCCTGCAAGGTGAACCTGCTGGGAGCTGTGGGAAAGCAAAGACACCGTCCCAAAAGTGCAAACCCACAACTCATTGAGTGAGCTAGGATCTTAGAGGCCAGCCTTGGGGTACTGCCTCCAAAGTGGTGGTCTGGGTCTTTGCAACAGACTAGTGAAGAGTGCATACTAGGCCCATCCTAGGACTTGAAATACAAGGGACCAACAACCCAGTTCCGGGAGCCTCTCCAACCCCAACCCTGGGCAGGTCACACCACCCTAGCTCCAATCAACACCGACACCTACCCAAGGGCCTCATATAGCCCTACCTATCAGAATAATCCCTCTGTTAATTTGAGTTCCCCATAGCAGTCACCAACGTTGCCCACCACCTCTCACTACTGCTCCTTTTTGAGCCACCATAGCACCTACCTCCACAGAAGCCATACCTACTTCCATAGTAGGCCAAGATAGCCATTTTAAGCAGCAGTGCCAATCACACTGGAAGAGTAGGCAAGGTCCCGTGGTCTCCTAGGAATATGGCACCCACCTCTTCAAAATCATCACATAAACAACACCATACTACACCACTCCAAATAAGTAAACAAGAAAGACAAATGTCATCAACAGAATTAATGTTAACGGCACTCATAGAAAAATCTGATATGGACCTCACACAAACAGAAATTTTCAGAAGGCTGTATGGAGTAGTGCAGAGATGAGGGAAGTCATACAGAGTAAAGATGCAGAGATGGATGGGGTGCAGGCCACAAAAGAGGGTATGAAATCCACGATAGAGGGCATGAAATCCACACATGAAAGGGAAACACAGGAGTTGACAGAGGAAGTAACTGAAGCGTCACACAAGACCACTGACCTCACAAATAGAATAGAGGAGGCTGAGAGACATATCAGTGATCTTGAAGATGATCAAGCAGACAGCAAATGGGAAAGGCAATGAAATAAAATCATAAAGGAGACAGAGGAGAACCTGAGGTCAATGACTAATGCTATGGAAAGGAACAACATTAGTATTATAGGACTTTCTGAACAAGCTACATTGAAGAAGTCAACAGCTAAATTGAAAAGAGAATTTCTTGAAGAAAACTTTCCCATTCAGATGAATGAGAATCAGTCAGTCATACAGGAAGCAGAGAGGATGCCAAGTACACTAGACCCCAAGAAGAACTTACCAAGGCATATGATAGTTAAGTTATCCAACTTTGAGGAAAAAGAGAAAATCCTAAGGGTGGCAAGAGAAAGGAAGACGGTCATGGAAAAAGGCTCTCAGGTTAGAATATTTGCAGATCTATCAACAGAAACCAGGAAAAGGAGAAGAGAGTGGACAAAAATCTTCCTGAAGCTCAAAAAAAATAATGCCTCTCCTAGAATTCTCTACCCTGCATAATTACCTATCAAAATAGAAAGAGAGATAAGGGTTTTTCTGGACAAAGAAAAAGTTAAAGAGTTTGCTGTGAGACGCCCAACCCTGAGGAAAATAATTTCTAACTCACTATGACCAGAAGAGCAACATCCACCAAGCCCAAGCAGGAGAATATCATACAACCCAACTCCATCCAGAAGCCAACAAACTAATACGAACCACTTAGAAAATATGGCTGCAGGAGGAAAACATGGCACCAAAGAAGCCCCCAACAAAAGCACAGCTCAGCAATAAAAAAAAGATGACAAAAAAGGTCAAGAGATATCACTCATGAACACACAGATTGGGATGATAACCCTAAATGTAAACAGCCTCAACTCCTCCATTAAATTAAAACGCCTCTCAGACTGGCTCAGAAAATATAACCCATCAATCTGTTGTCTACAGGAAACACATCTTAAGATTACAGACAAAATAAAATAAATAAGATAAATAAAATAAATAAAATAAATAAGAATAAAAGGCTGGAGGAAGATATGCCAGGCAAATGATATATCTCAAAAAGAGCTGGAGTCACAATCCTAATCTCAGACACATTGATCTCAAGGTTCAAAACATGATAAGGGACAAGGAAGGGCACTTTATAATGTTCAAGGGATCACTTCATGAGGAAATTGTAAGCATATTAAACATATATGTGCCAAATGAGAGACCTGCGAAATTTGTCAAACAGACCATCCAGAACATGAAGAAAGATATCATAAATTCAACAAGTATAGTAGGAGACTTTAATACATCACTTTCAGAGAGAGATCGCTCATTGGGTAGGAAGCTCAGCAAAGAGGCTGTAGAACTAAACAATACAATTAAGCAACTAGAAGTGATAGATATATTTAGAGTTTTTCATCCAAATGCAAACAAATACACATTTTTTCCCCAGTCCACGTGGCTCATTTACGAGGATAGACCACATGCTGGGTCATAAATCAAGCCTAAGTAAATTCAAACATATAGAGATCAAACAAACATCCTTCTCTGATCACCAGGCCATAAATCTAGAGATCAATGAAACGACAACCAGGAATGTGAAGACCAACAGTTGGAAGCTGAATAATGAGCTTCTTCTGCATGAATGGGTACTGACTCAGATCACAAAAGAGATAAAAAAAATTCTAGAACCCAATGAGAATGAAAACACCACACAGCCAAACAGTCATCAGAGATAGCTTGATTGCAATAGGTGCTTATATGAAAAAGGAAGAGAGACACATGACAGATACATTCACATTAAAACTCCAACAACTAGAAGAGAGCCAACAGAATAATCCTTCCAACAGCAAAAAACAAGAAATAATAAAAATCAGGGCAGAGTTGAACCAATGGGAAGATAAAAGAAAAATGCAGAAGATCTATGCAGCAAAGAGCTGGCTCTTTGAAAGGTCAATAGAATCGACACACCTTTGGCAAAACAAATCAAAGAAAGGAAAGGATATGCAACAATAGACAGGATGAGAAATGAAACAGGGGTAATCACAACAGAACCTATGAGATTAAAAGGATAATCACAACAACTCTACTCTAATGAGTTCAACATTGAGGAAGCCATGGACAAATACCTGGAAAAGCAATCGCTCCCCAGACTGTGCCAGATAGAGGTTGAGAACCTAAATAAACCCATAACAAGAGAAGAAATAGATATGGTTATCAAGAACCCATCAACAAAGAAAAGTGCCTGGACCAGATGGCTTCACAGGGGAATTCTACAAAGCTTTCCGGAAAGAACTGGTACCCATCCTCCACAAAACTTTTCAGAGCATAGAAAAGGAAAGAAAATTCCCAAACTCTTTTTTATGAATCCAGTATAACTTTGATACTCAAACAGGGAAAAGATCCTACAGGAATAGAGAACTATAGACCGATATCTCTGATGAACATAGATGCAAAAATCTTCAACAAAATATTGGCCAATAGAATACAAAAGTATATAAAATACATAATCCATCAGGATCAGGTAGGATTCATCCTAGGGATGGAGGGATGGTTTTACATCCACAAATCCATCAATATTATATACCACATTGATAAGATAAAACATAAGAGCTACATGGTTATATCCATAGTTGCAGAAAAAGCATTTGACAATATGCAGCACCCTTTCCTAATTAAGACGCTTAGGAAGATAGGAATATAAGGGCAGTTTCTCAAGTTAATACAAGCTATCTATGAAAAGCCAACAGCTAACATCATTGTCAATGGAAAAAAGACCAAATCAATCCCATTGAAAAAAGGGACCAGACAAAAATGTCCCTTATCCCCACTGCTATTCAATATAGTACTGGAGGTCCTAACTAATAACATAAGACAACAGAAAGACATCAAAGGTATCTAACTGGAGGAAGAGGAAGTGAAATTATGATTATTTGTGGATGACATGATCCTGTACATCGAAAATCCCAAACACACCACAACCGGAGTACTAACAGCAATAGAGAATTATGGGATATGGGAAAATGTTGAGGAAAGGCAAGTGGCGGTGCTTGGCACAGTACATGTAACTATGCATTGAACTATGTGTGACGAAAAGCGATCTATGAAAGCCCAATAAAATGATTAAATTAAGAAAAAATAAAAATGCAATTTGGGGGAAAGAGAAATCGGGGGAAATGAGAAACCTTTGGCTTTTACATGGAACAAAGAATCTCAATAGATTACCATAGCTCTTATGTTTCAGTCTATTATCCAAAACAAAAACTATGCATGGGATACAGAAATGGTGACTGCAGATCCAGTTGCCCAGGAACAGGCTTCTTGGAAGTATATGAAAATATAGAGTGAAAAGGGAAAGCTAAGATATAAACATTCTTTGGTTTTTGTTATCAATAATAACTGCAATGACAGGGGAAATATTTTATGTGTGAACCGTAGCACTGAATCAATTGTAGAACCAGTTTGGTTAGAAGTACAACCAGTAGTCTCAGAGCCAACTCAGAAAGGGAAAAAAAAATGTATTAGTTCCCCTACAACTGTGTTCAACAAGTAGGTAGTCTGGGAAGGGAGCAGAGAAAACCAAGAAACTGTTGAACTAATTGCACATGTATAAAAATAATTTGTTTCAATTTGAGTACAAATATCATCAGCTTCATGAGGACTCATGACTGAAATGGATGCAAAGGGACTAATTTAGGGACAGTAATGTTGTATGTTTGTTTTCCCAGTATCTTGGTTTTTAATGCTATTTGTATGAAAGACTATGTTTGAATTCATGCATTACTCACAGGTCACCATGGAACAGTCATGAATAATACTAGATTCAGTCACAAAGTAGGTCAACCTAAAGGAGGCAGCATAGGGGATTGGATATAATTTGCATTGATACTTGTTTACTCTGAGAAGCTGATCCCCTTCCTCTTTAGATACTCACTGGTGGAATCAAGAGGAAGCAGCTGATCTATTGCTTAGAAAAACAATACTATAATTATAGTGACTAGGGTATTCAAATATAGTAATCAAGGGAATCTGTTCTACATGGGCACCTCTGGTAACTTTACTAGGGGAAAAGAAAGCAGCACTCTGAGTAAGCAGGATCATATTTGTTGGCACTGCTTCCCCATTTGGGTTTTACAGATGCAAGAAATATAAAGGCAATTAATAGGATAATGCAGACGGAACTGGAAAATAACGTATTTCCATAGAAAAGAGTTTTTTATATTGCCATTAAAAGTGAGGTGAAATTGAACTACAGAATGATATGAGGTATGTATTATCTCCCAATTAATAATAAATTTGCTTAAAAAAGAGGGAAATGACTATAAATACCATTCATGCAATCAATTCAAAGTTTCTAAAATGACATGATAGGAGATTTGGTGGACCAATGTAAACTTCTGCTGGTCCCCAAACAAGTCCATTCTATTTTCCCCAGCCCAGCCAGGAGGTGTTTACTAATGGTAATTCCCAACTGGGACCATGTGAAGTAGAGACTTAGTGAGTTGATGGAGATAAGGATGATGAGGGGACCAGTGTCTTCTAGTTCAGTACCAAGACTAGAACTCTAGGCCTAGACCCACCAGCCTGATATACTCTTACCCTCAAATCTTCCAATAAAATGTTGAGAAGGCCAACATGTAGACTCTGGGATATGGAGATGCAATTGATGATGGGACTAAGGTGAAAATTTGGATCAGAATTGGAATATTTGAACAGTTTATGTATTAAATAATTCCCTCTCCCTTACCTGAATGTATTATTGGTAAGGATAACATGTCTAATTGGAGAAAACTCCTTCTACCTGATTTTGCAAAATTTTAGTGTATAAGTTTATTGTTAGGCTTGGTATACATTCAACCTGCTAAATGGAAAACATTACAATTGCCTACTCCCACTAATATTGTTAATCTGAAACAATATAGGCTATCAGGTGGCCAAAAGAAGATTGGAAGGGGAAATATGGGGAGTCAGAATTTAAAACAATAAAGAACTAAAGAAAAGAGGGATATAGGAGCTTATGCTGGGGGTAGGGGGAATTCTCACAAGAACGAAAAATTAACTCCAAACTGTGTTTTGCATATCTACTAACACATGCAGATACTAAAAACATCATCACATCATCAAGCAGTTAGAACAAAAGGAACTCTACCAGGTTGGGTCACTAAATTGTAACTCCTTAGAGCAAGGAGCAAAGCACATTTTATAGACCAGAGAGTTCAGCAATGGGCCAAGAAACATCATAGTAAGTGAGCATACCACCGTCAGAATAATCGTTTGATAGAGAATTGGAATGAACAGTTGAAATATTTATTTTACAAAATGGGTAGATAAAGGTATGAGGTGCTGGCCTTCATGCCTTTGTGAATGTGTGCTTATCCTCAACATAAAGGCAGGTTCACCACTGTCTAGATTTCTATTTGTATCAGGGAAGATAATTTCTCTCTTCAGTTTTAATTATTTACCTCAAATAAGATTTGAATTCTTCTCTGATGATCAAAGTTACTGGTTCCCTTTGTCTTAAATTTGATTGAAAATATCCATCCTAAAGAAATGATCTGAAATAAGTCTAAGATAAATCAGAAAGAAGATGTGCTCCTATAAGTGTTCTTTCCTATCTGTGCAGACTTAACCAATAAGGGGAATAAAATTATAGTATAACTAACTTAATTATTGTGTATACATATGTTAAAATGCTGCATGATAATTACACATATATAACGGTAACAAAAACACACACAGAACCAAGCAATAATATCAAAATATGAAGCTTGTGTTTCTCAACATATCCATTATCTAAATCTATAGGTTTTCAAGGGTGGCATTTCCATATATCTCTAATCATCTCCCACCCAAAACACTCCCATAAAAACCACAAACACACAAAAGAACATTTTGAACACTTCCAATAACATCATGTAAAAGATGCACTTTGGGCATCTTCAAAGGACGCAAATTGCTCTCCTTTTACCTGTTATTTGAGCTTTGAGAACAAAAAGGAGTCTAAAGAGGGAAGAATTGAACTGTTGCGTGGACAGTGGAAGGTTCCTTAATACAATTCTCATAGGGTGTCCTTACTACCCTTGAAGAATGTGCAGGTACATAGTCGTGAAGTAGAAATACTCCCCAGCTCAACTTTCCTGGCGTTTCCCATGCCACTGCAGGTTCTTATTTACTTACATGTTTTATTTATAAGCTTCCATAATCATTGTGTGCTTTAAGAAAAACAAAATCTATGACTATTACACCTTGACCAAAATTCGCTGCCCTTGAGTCAACCCTGTAGGAGAGAGTGGGACTGCCCTTGCGGATTTCTGAGAATGCAGCCCTTTAAGCGATTCTCACCTGTGGGGGGTGGGGGGGAGGGCGGGGTCGACGACTCTATCACAGCGGTCGCCTCAGATCAGGGGGAAACACCTCATTCCGCTTCTCTTAGGAACCAAGATACATGCTGATACACTCACTGCGTGAAGACAGTGACCCATGCTACATCCTGCTTCAAGACATCGATTCGTCACTAGAAATAAATATTTCAAAATATAGAATTACATATTGTTTTGTGAGGAATCACTATGCTTTAAGGATATTCAATTTGTAACAATGAAAATACATCCTTCATATCAGTTATTTACATGACGAGTTATAACACTAGCAAAATTAGTTATGAAGTAGCAATGAAAATGATTTGATAGCTGGCGTCAAGGCATTAGGGAGGTGGCGAACCACTGCTTTATGGGAATAGAAAGCCACCTTTCTCTTGCAGAGCAGCTGGAAGGTTCAACCTGCTGACCTGTGTGGTTTTCAACCCAGAGGATCACCACTATGCCATGAGGGTGCCTCCATACTTTGGGATCTGTAAAAACAATCTCCTTTCTCTCGGAGTCTCTTTCTGTCTCTTGAGTTGGAATTTAACTGGTCAGAAGATCCTCTTGAAAGCCTATGTTTTTGACAGGACCTTCTGGGAAAGTACCCGAATAAAATGAAATGTGTATTGTTGAGAAAGCGCATCTAAAGCCATTCACTTTTGGAAGAAGCATGTTTACACTCATTCCATTTGTAATATATCTGTGAATATATGAACTGGAGCCCTAGATCTTTGCAAGGAATTCACTATGACATGGAGCATGTTCATTAAAATTCTAAGAATCGAGTACAAAACAATTGAGTACGAAGCATATGCACGTAGGCACCCTATGTGCACATGCATCTTTTAGAGAAGAAACTGGATCATATTCTAAAAGCAGTTATCTATGAATATATGCATTATTTTTCTTTCTTATTTTTTCTTTATTTTAGCATATTGCCCAAAATAAATATGTATTATTTTACACATCATATTATTTAAATATATCAGGCAAACAAAAAAGATGTTCTCAAGAGCAAATATAGTTACTTATTAAAATTTCAGAGAAATCATTTGCATTTCAAACATTTTGTTTGCCGTTAGCTAATTCAACTCTTCAGCAGACGTTAGCTAATTCAACTCTTCGTTGAGTGAATTATAGAGAGATTTTTGAATATAGTTCATGAGCACTTATCTGAAGCTTCCTGATTTTTTATTTGATCACGTATTATTATTTGACTTGACTGTACAGAAAATATTTGAATGCATGAACATAACAAATGTCACCTGTATGATAGTAGAGCAGTAAAAGACGTAGTACGGATTTCAACTGATATCACTGCAGAGTTCAATTGGACCAGTTAAAGACTTATTGCAGGTTTAGTGCTCTGCTGTCAGTTTCTTATTTCTAAACCAGTACCACTGCCATATGAAACTCCAATTTTTCTTCCTCTAAATTCTACTGAAACTCATAGATTGCTCAAAACAAGTTTGTCTTTGAAGTTCTATGTTTCTAATTTTTTTTGTCATCCAAAAGGACAAACTCATTCTGATAGTTATATCCATTTCCTATATATGGAAGCCCCAGTAACTACAAAGTAATTGCCAAGATTTTATGTATTTCTCAGGTACATCAATTTTCCCTTAAAAATTCTGACAAGAAATATGAAGCAGTTGGAAAAATCACTATTCACCAAATTAAGTTTGGTGATTTAGGCATTTTCAATATAGAATTGTGTTTCAGAACCATGTGTGAGCAAAATATACAATGTCTGTCAAATCCCTACCTCTAAATTTTAGACACAGAAGAATGTTCACAGCATTTCAACATCTGATCCCCAGTAATTAATTTGCTACAAACTCCCATCAATAAAATCAATGCACAGTAATGCCCTGATTTTTATTGTAAAAAGCAACCCTTTCTCACTCCTGCCTCTCCAACTCCTGACATTATTTTCTTGGTTATTGGATGACAGTTCAGAGTCTTGAGTGTTGCTCTCACTGTAGGGTTAGCAAGATAATTGACAAACCACAGAGATCAGGTCTCTGCATTAGGATGAGCGGACTGTCAAAACAACCATGACAAACTCTTGCATCAACTTCGACTACAAGTCAAGGCTGTAAGGAAAAAAAAGTCACCTTGGCAGGGTCAGATAGGAAGTCTTTAGTTATAAATATTTCCAAGTCAAAACAATGCTTCAGCATGGAGCAGGAACAACATTACCTAGTTCTCTATGTAATTCAGAGAATAATACTTCACATCAGACATAATGATTTCAATGATTTCAAGCATATCTGAATTAATAAACATCTCAGAATCTTAACTAATGTGTCTTTTGAATTTCATAATGCTTGCAGCTTTTACTAGATGTTTTGTGAATATTTGGAAACCTAAATATAGACATATAGAATAAGTTATGAAATATTACTTATGTATGCAAGCAATCAGTAAGGAGTGTTTTAACAATGTAGTTTTATGCTAAGTACAGGAATTTGTTTGAAAAATATTTTGCAAGCTTTACATTAAATTAATGCATATGAGAAATTCATATTAATAAGCAGAAGGCCCAAAGTTGTGACTATCAATCAGTGGTCTCCACACATATCCATCTTAAAGCATATAGTTTAAAAGTGTTTCAAAAACTCCAACTAAATTTGCCACTTTAAAAATTTCTCTAGACTTTCAGATTCCCGCCGTAGATCTTTGAAATGACAACTCAAGTGGCATCTATTTATAATGCAGGCATATTCTCTGTATGAAAACATAGATTGCAAAACCGTTAAGGGGAAATTAAAATGCAAATACAAAAAAGGCTATTTACTTAGTTCTGTGCCAGCTAGCACATGGGATATGGACACTTAGGATTAGAACGAGCCAATTATTTTTAAAATATAAAACTTAAAGAATTTATTCATGTAACACTTGGGTCTTGGAATATGATCAAAATAGTTTTGGAATAGTTAATCAGTATTTTTCCATCAGAGTAAGATTTTCAAAACATTAAAAAGAAAGAGCTAGAAGCATGAGTGAATATTATTTACTGACAAGACATAGCAGCTTAACAAACATTGAAATGTTCAAAAACAATTATTGGAATAAGACTGCATTAAACTATCAGTTTTTATGTTGGAAAATCTACATTTTGAGGAAGTTATATTAACATTTGTAAATAAAGAAAAAAAACCAAATTATGTTAGTATAAGCAAAGTCACTCTTTTTTTTAGTAAGCACAGTCAAATATTATTCCAGGATGAATTTTATTAATATCCCTTTTTTTGATGTTTTAAATGGCAAACACAAGTGGCATATCCTGAAGGCTAAGGACATTTTCAGAAAATTACAAATATGTGTGATGAATCTTAATCATTTTTAAAACCCATAAGACATCAAAAACATCATTCCATATGACAAAGGGACCCAAAGACCCTCTGTTACAAAGTGATATGATCTGGTCTTAATTGACAGGAAAATATGGAATATATGTTATTTATCTTAAGGATGGCACCATGAATCAGATAGGGTAGTTGTCTACAGTGTTACTATGAAGTAAGGAAATCAGAAGGTCAAAAATTACCTCAAATCACAAAGTCAGAACTTGAACATGATCAAATCAAAGAGGAAGAATCTTTTGTAACCCAACTTTTTAAAATATGCATTCATCACTTTACCATATTTACACCATAGCACTATTTTAGTAAATATCCTACACCCAGGGAATATAGATTAGATTCTTTGGAGGCAAACAGAGTAAATTGCAAAATAACCTACTTTTGACTATCATCCTTATAATGCAGACTATGGTCTCCACTAGTCACAGATAAACAAAGGTGAAAATGTGTTCATGTGAAAAGAGTCCATGAGGAATATTCTTTCTATTAGATAAGCTGAGGTGTGTGTGATATTAAGAATTTACTCAGAATTTTACATTCTTTGGTACTGAGAAATGCTCAGATTTTGCATTTGTCAACTAAATGTATATTAAGCATGCATACTATAGGTATTCAACAAGGATTATCTCCCAATATTTTCCTTTCTAGATTACACAAATGAGAAATTTTTAGTACATCATGAAAATCTTAATAATTTAATTTTGTAAATTAAAAGATTCATTTACTAAGGAATACATCTAATTTAAATCAAATTTAAAAAACCATGATCATATGATTGTTTTATTCTCTGGTTGGCAGATAGTAAATTACATTGACAAGACAGCTTGTATTTTTTTACAGTCAATTTGTAGTCAATGAAAATTATTGTCTGCGCTCACTGAAATAGCTGTTCCAATGAAAACAAGTTAAAATAATGATAATAATAATAAGTACAAAGTTAGGAATCAAAGTTAAGAATCAAATCATGAGTCAAATAATAATAAAGAAAATTAAAGTGCCTGAATGTTAAATTACTTGGACAGGGAAAATGAATGCCCCTACACCACACACTGAAAAACAAAAACAACTTCATCACCCATTTACACTCCTGATCTCAAACATAACTCTCCTATAAGGAGAAACTATTGATAATAGAAAGACAGTAATTGGAGGAAATGGAAATGCAGTGGATGTCGAAAGATTTCAGTAAAGACAACAAAACTGGAAAATAATTGCAAATAGATTTCAATCCAGCAAAATATCAAAGAATGAGGAAGTTGAAGTAACAAAAAGCCTGGAGGGATTTCATGACTTATATAGAATCCTGGAACAACTGTTTCAATGTGTTGTTGTTGTTGTTGTTGCTGTTGTGTGCCATTGAGTCAGTTCCGACACTCTGAAACACTGTGTAAAACAGAGCAAAGCACTACCTGATCCTGCACCGCCCTCACATTTGTTGTTTCCAACATTTCTTGTAGCCACTGTGCCAATTTGTCTCCTTGATGGTCTTCTTCCTCTTTGTAAATCCATCCCTTTGCTAAGCAAATTATACTCCAATGGCTTATCAAACCCAGTAACATATCCAAAATATATGAAAAAAGTCTCATCATCCTAGCTTACATGGAACATTTTGGTTGTACTTCTTCCAAGATAGATTTGGTTTTGCCTTCTAACAGATTTATTCTTAGTGCCTCCCAAAGAAGAGTAGAATGAAGAAATCTAACCCCATCATGAAAAAACATACAGATTTTCAAGGCAAGTGTGAGAATAACCCATAGGCAATGGAGTGCTGTGAATGATGTAAGAGGAAATGGAAGGCAGAAAGGGAATAAAGAAAGCTGTCCTTGGCGAAGATGGAATCAGAACAGCACAGAGATGCTCACAATCACTGGGCTCATGTTTTGGTTCTGAACAGAACCGCCTCAGAGGGTCTTCTCACTTTCACATCAAGTCTCTTCCAACACAGACATGAAAGAGTTTTCGTGGCATAATGGTCAAGAGTCCCACTGCTAACCCAAAACTTGGTGATTCAAATTCAGGAGAAAGGAGTGGCAGTCTGCTTTTGTAATGATGGCGATCTTGAGAGCACGGCAAGGGAATTCTACACTGTCCAGCAGTCACTAGGAATTGGAACCAGCTACGTGGCCTTGTGTTCATCTTTATAGGAGCTGATAGCCAGGTCGTTTTCCTGTAATGTTGCATGGTGATTGTTGAACTGTAAACTTTCAGGTAGCAGCCCAAAATTTCACAAATGAACAGGGCTCCTCATGTATTTCTATCCAAATGATATGCATATACAATAAATTTACAGTCTTTGTGAATCTGTACATTCTTTGTGCATAAGTGTGCATATAAACATATTAAATGTACACATGTACATACATACAATAACATTCTGTATGGTACAAACATACAAACTACAATACTCATGTTCCTTTAGTGAGAGGAAATGGTTCCCTCAAATATTACTTTTGTCACTTATGGATATACCTATGTTTCATTTCATGGAAAGTAAATACTATGTTATCAAAGCAGGTATACCAAAAACAAATTTAGAAATTTATCATGTTTATTTTGCATGTGTCTTTTTTGTGTGTTTTTTGAAAACAATTCTAGGCAATATATTCAAATAAGCTTTAACTTTTACAGTCTGGGAACCAATATAAAGCCAGAAAGTTAGCTCTAAAATGCCTGCAGAGGCAAACAGTTGTTTAATGAGGACAAATGGAATAAAATTAAAATACAGCCTAATAAAATAACTTCTAAGTGTAATGTTAGCTCCGTCATGTGGCTCAAATAATATTCTTTTTTTCTCAAAGGTATATAAATATGATCCTAGCAAAATAAAAAAAAATAAGAAAAAAGAGGAAGCCCCCTGGCTAACGCATTACACAAAATTAGGAAGTTGTTAAAAAATATCTGCAAATTTATTATAATTAGGTATTTAATGTGACTCCTCTCCCTCTCTATCCTCACCCCACCCCAAGCACCTTTATCTGGTAAAAGTTTTTCATGTTAAACTATAATAGCTCGTATGTTTTTAATTAGCTTGAAGGTTGATTAAAATTCTAGAGGTCAAGTCTTATAATTAAATTATTATCTAATGCTCACTAGTTGAGATACACACAAACTGGACCTCGGCAGTTTTAAATGTCACTGAGTTCCCCCAAAGGGCCAGAGTACCTCTCTAGCTTCCAGTTCAACCCAAGCTGGCCTATGCAAACAGAAAAGAACCTGGAAAAATTTTTTTTTAATTTTTAAAAATAATTTTACTGGGAATTCAACTCTCATCACAATTTATGCACAGATCTATTGTGTAAAGCCCATTTGTACTTTTGTTGCCGTCATCATCCTCAGAACATTTCCTTTCTATTAGAGTCCTTAGTATCATCTTCTCATTTTTGTCCCCTTCCTTTGCTCAATTATATTCATCAACTTATGCCACCTGCTCTAGTAACAGCATATATTTTTAGACCATATTATCTTGTTATTGCTCTTTGTTGCCATTGAAGCAACTCCAACACATGCCCACTGCTGGTCCTACACGATTCTCATTATCATTAGTATCACTGGGAAGTTCCAGCAAATAGTCATGCTTTCAGTCTAGATCCTCTTTTTTTATTGTAATGGACAGCATTCTCTTCTGAGTCTCAGACTTGCCATTGGCTGGTTATCAGAAGTAGATCACAATGCTTTCTTCTTAGTCTATCTAAGTCTGGAAGTTCTGCTGAAACTTGCCCACTATGTGTAACTCTACCAGTTACTTGGGATATCAGTGGCATATCTTCTTTCCACAGTACATAAACATGAAATCCACTATGGACAAAAAACTGACAAACAGATGGCTGTCATATTGCTTACCCACTCCTAAAGAAACATGTGCTAGCAATTTTATAAAAGTCATCATAATAAGGCATATTTAGTCAGCTGGTCAAGCCAAGTCTCCTATACCACAAACTC
Source organism: Nesogale talazaci (assembly GCA_004026705.1). Classification (NCBI taxonomy): domain Eukaryota; kingdom Metazoa; phylum Chordata; class Mammalia; order Afrosoricida; family Tenrecidae; genus Nesogale; species Nesogale talazaci. The sequence continues at coordinate 46,202 of PVJH01004392.1, forward strand.
AGTGCCATTCAGTTGATGCCGACTCATACAAAGACAGCGTAGAAATGCTCGTTTGAGTATAAGAGGCTGCAAATGTTTACAGGAGTAGAAAGCCCCACCTTTCTTATGCAGAGCATCTGAGTATTTTGAACTGCTAACCTTGTGGATTATAGCTCAATGCAGAATCACCATGCCACCCAGATTCCCTCCTCCTATACCATAGCCCAATGATAGACCACAGAGAGAAGAAAGCCTACACCATCCTTCCATGCTCAGCACACACGTTGTAAGGATCTTTAACCCACTCTTAGAGGAATTATTGAGACCAGGGCCAACAGTGGTGCTGACGGTGCTCCGTCTCTATGCTGTGCTCTATGGATAATGCTGCAAGCTTTACGCTTTTAAGTGCAGAGTCCTGGGATTTTTGCCCAGCCTTCCCTCATAGAGCCACAAGGTCTACATTCTTCTTCTAGCCCCTATTGCCTATTAAAATAATACTATCTTTTCTTTTCTTTTATCAAATGAGATTATGATCATAGGCAGAGAGTTTAGGTTTTACCATGCATATTTTTGGAGAGAAATATTTCAATTCAGAATATAAATCTATTTCCAAAATTATAGAAAACAAGTACATAAATAGATATACCAATGCTCATTGCAGCAATATTTACAATAGCCAAATGGTGAAATAATCCATGTATCCATCAACAGATGAGTACAAATAATAACTGGTACAAACACACAATACTACTCAGCCATGAAGAAGGACTATTATGATACATCCTCTGAGAAGGCATTCTTGGTAGGACCGGTGGATCTGGGGAAAAGGCATAGAAAGTACAAGATTATGCTGTGTCTCCTGGAGCTGTCTTGAAGTCACTGGGTATCCACACCTTTAGGTAGCTGGAACCTGGGCTTACAATAAGACCCCAGACCAGCTCTCCTGATATCTTTCCACTTTAAACCTCTAGCATTATACAGTGCAATTGGATGGTTGGTCTTGTAATGTGATTGGACAAAATAATCTTGGAAGAGAATTGGATGGCTCACTTAGCCAGCTAGACATCATTTACATTACTCAGCTAGAAATACTTCATTTACATAGCCCACAGTGTGAGCCAATTGGTTTTCATGCTGCAAATCCATGACCTTATAAGGAGATGTTTGGAAAACAGGAAGTATGTGAGAGAAATTATCTGATTGCTCAAAGAAACCTATATAAACCTTGCAAAAGCTACAATGCAGTTACAACTGAGCCATCGAGCCAGTCAGCAGAGTCTGTGTGCTTGATGGAATTTGACTTTGTCACCCTCGCTTCCCTGCGTGCTAGACCACTTCCCACAATCCTATGATAAGGATGAACCTTGAAAACATGCTGCGTGGAATAATTCAGACAAAAAACAGCAAATATTGTATGACCATACTTACATAAAATATTTAGAATAGACAAATGTATATAGATGAACATTTTTTAGTGGTTACTAAGGGAATGAGGAGGAGTCCTAGTAGGACAATGGGTTACAAGTCAGGCTAATAACTGCAAGGTAAGCAGTTCAAAACCACCAGGCCTTTTGTGGGAGGCTTTCTACTCCCTCAAAGAGCCTCTTCTACAAAACCACAAGGCAGTTAACCTGCCCCACAGGGTCTCCATTCAAAGCTATTTTTGACACATGAGATAACACATGTAGTCGATATGAATCTTTCATTGGACATTTTCCTACTATTTTATCCAACATCAAAGGTATCATCCATTATGAGTCCTGTGGTGTTTATGATTGCTTCTGCCTATATCTACCTTAGAACCATTTTCATCCTGGCCTGAGCACTGCAGTGATTTACATGTGAAACAGAGCAAAATTTGTTCCTAAAAATATTTGAATTATTTTGTTATTGCTGTTTAACCTCAATCCTCCTCTTTCCAGCCTTCTGTGCCACTAATCAGTTTTAGTCTTGGTGAATTTGCCAATTCTAGAACTTTCAGAAAAACAGAAACATATTTGCCATTTTGTGTCTGACTTATTCATTTACGATGTTTTTTAGGATTCATTTGTGTGAATAATTCCAGAACTTCCATTTGGTGGAAGCATTTTTTTCCATTGTCGATTGTTAGGTACTTAAGTTGTGTCCATGTTTAGGTTATTGTGATTAATACTGTACTTGTTGGAGTTCCTGTTTTGATTATTTGGGGGTATATACCTTGGATTGGATTTTCTGGATTTTATGGTAATTCTGTTTATTTCAAGAACTTCCAAATTGTTTTTTAGTGGCTGCACCATTACGTACTCTCATGAGCAGTGTACAAATGTCCCAATTGCTTCATATTCTCACCAGCTCTTTGTTATTTTCCAGTTATTCTAATAATAATCATCCAGGTGGGTGTGAAATGTTATCACTTTTTGATTTTGATTTGAATTTCCCTAATGTCAAATGAAAACAGTATGAATTTTATGCTTCTTTTTACCGTAAGAATTTTGTATTTGAATATAATCATATTTCATGTGACAATAATGATGTTAACAAGTGGAGCAGAATACTAAAATTCAAGTCTATCAGGTCAAAATCCAGAAAGTCATAGAGACCATTTAGGACAGGGTAAAAATTCCCCTGTGAATTTCTAAAGCAATACATATTTGCAAGGATAGAAATTTTCATATCTCACTTGCCAAGTGACTGGTAGTTTCAAACTAAGGTTCTAAATGTATCATCCCTATTCCTTTTACTCGTGATGGAAGATAGCCCTTAAAACATTCTTTTTAATTTTATGAAGTCTAAAAGCCTAACGGAGGTGAGCAGAAGGCAGAATCTTTAAAAAAAATCAATGAATTAGTTTGAATTATTACACTGCTAAGCAGGGAGCAGAGTAGGCAAATCCCATCTAATTGCTAACTGCATAAGGATTGAATCCAATTCCTTCCTTATTGCCTTTGCCCAAGTGACACCCTTTCTCTGACCCTCAGTCACCCCAAAATGGTTCAGAGTTCATAAAGTAGGATGAATTCATCTTCATACTGCCTAACAGAGAGCACTCACTGCTACCTCTTATTGCTCGTACAGGCTTGTGAAACCCTTAGAAGGGCCCACAGGATTCACGAAGAACATCTATATGATTGGGAGAAAGACGAAGCTTTCTGTTCAGTACAAATTCACAGTTTGAGAAACTCCCTAGGGTAGTTCTATACTGTACTGTGGGCTCACTATGAGTCAGCATTGACTCAATGGCAGGGAACTTGGTGCTTTCTTGGACCTATTCAGTTTTGGTAAAGAGAGGGGCAGCAAGAAGGAGGAAGGCCCTCAAGGAGAGGGCTGGACATAGTGGCTGCCACAATGGACTCAAACATAAGAATTGTGAGGAGTGCACAGGACCAGGCAGCGTTTCTTTCTGTGGTACAAATGATCACCATCAGTCACCAAGTATTGGAACTAACTTGATGACACCTAACAGCAAGAATGGTATTTGTCATACCTTTTTAATGTAGATCTAAAAAAATTACTTCCATCAAGTCAAGTCTAGCTAACAGGGACCTTGTAGGACAGAGGAGGGCTTGTCCTGTGTTCTGTGATGCTACAAACCTTTTTGTCTAAATAATTTTATTGAAAGTTCTCACAACTCTTATTACAATTCATCCATCCATCCATGCACTGTGTTAAGCACATTTGCATATTTGTTGCCTTCATCATTTTCAAAACATTTTCTTTTTACTTGAGCCCTTGGTATCAGCTCTTCATTTCCCCTCTCCCTCCTCCCCTCCTTCCCTCATGAACCCTTACTAATTTACTTTTAAATCTTTTCTGCCTTACACTGATTGATGTCTTTCTTCACCCATTTTTCTGTTTCCCATCCTTCTGGGAGGGGGTTATATGTAGATCATTGTGATAGATTTGCCCTTTCTCCCCAACCTTCTTCTCCTGATATGGCTACAGTAAATATTGGTCCTTAGGGGGTTATCTGTCCTGGATTCCCTGTATTTCCAACTCTTGTCTGTACCTGTGTACATCTTTGGTCTAGCCAGATTTATAAGGTTGAATTGGGGTCATGACAATTGGGGGAGAAAGCAATAAAGAACTAGAGGAAGGTTGTATGTTTAATTGGCGCTATACTGCACACTGATTTGTCTCCTCCCCAAGAACCTTTTGTAATAAGAAGTCCAGTTGCCTACAAATGGGCTTTAGGTCCCCACTCTGCACTCCCCTCATTCAAAATAATGTGATCTTTTATATTGCATCTTTAATACCTGGTCTTGCTGACACCTTGTCATCATACAGTCTATTGTACTTCTTCCATGTGGGCATTCTTACTTCTTAGCTAGATGGTCACTTATTTATCTTCAAGTGTGTAAGACATCAGGTGCTATATCTTTTGATAGCCAGACACCATCAGCTTTCTTCACATTTGCTTATGCACCCATTGTGTCTTCAGAGATCATGTTGGGAAGCTAAGCAATATGGAATGCCAGGTTAATAAAACAAAGCATTCTTTAGTTGAAGGAGTACTTGAATAGAGGCCCAATGTCCATCTGCTACCTTAATACTCAACCTATAAATATTTGTACATGGATCTATTTCCCTATTGTCATATACAAATATAATTACATATGTACATGCCTGTATTTAGACCTCTATAAATGCCCTTTGTCTCCTAGATTTTTCCTCAATTTTCTTTTATTTTCCTCTTGTCCCACTATCATATTCAAGGCTGCAAATCTTTTCTTTCTTTTTTGGGGGGTGGGCATCACAGCCCTCTGGTGGGAGTGGGAGGCCCAGCCTTGCTCCTTAAGAGCTATGCAAATCTTTTCTTTAGCAGAAAATCTAATCTTTCTGCCAACAATTGACTGGTGGATTATAACTGCAGACTTTCTAGTTAGCAGCCTTATGAGTAAGCCACTATGCATGTTGCCAGTGCTCCTCAAGACATAGTAAATATCACAATGTAAATAAAATTCCTTTTAATCATAAACACTATGTTGAAGATATAATTATTCTCTTTACCCACCCCTCAAACTCACCTCACCTTCATTCACCAATAACTCCTAGATTTGAAGATATAGCTCAGACCTCCTTCTGAAATCTAGATCCTTTCTTTTCTTTTCCTTATTTGATATTTCCACTCAGATGTCCCCGAATCATACCAAGATAAATACATTCTAGACTTAGTTCTTTATCTTTTCTCCAAGATGTCTGCAAGTACTGTCTGTCTCTGAGCACTAACCACCCATATTTTCACAAATATAAACAGGAATCATCTTTGACACATTTCACACCTTCCTATCCTCATGCTCATTACCAAGTTACAATGATTTCTTTTTCAAAATAGATCTTAACCCTACCCTTTCTCTCCATTTTCTAGTCCATGCTGGTCTAATACATCATTAATTTCTTCTGTAGATTTACTAACTTATAACTCATAACTCTTACACACCTCCGATCTAATTCATAACTACTAGTATTTTATCACTGTCCTTCCAAAAATCCTAAATGAATTCACATTACCCTCCTCTGAGCTCATCACCATTGCCTTAAAAACCATGCTTAACCATGGCTTGCCTCTCTTTTCACCTTTTTTCCACCATTAACTCTTCCGCTCAGTCAGGCTGGCAGACTTCAGTTCATCCTCCTGTCAAGAGGATTTTTTTTCCCACTGAGGTTCTCAGAACAGAAATCTCCCCCACTTGCCATCTGACTAATTCTCTTATACTCCTCTTTATAAAATGTGACCTCCTTGACATTCCAGTTTTAATTATGTAGCCCATTATTCTTTCCAAACACTCTGTTGTCAACTTGAAAGGATTACAAGTAAAGGCATGGAGTCTGGTCCGTCAATCAGGCAATCGCCAATGAGACCTCTGTGCGATCACGGCCTTCTCTTGAGGATTCTGAGAACTCCTATATTCCTCCCTGAAGACTGGAGACATACTCTCTTTCTGATCACTCCTGTGAGACACATAGAGAGAGGCTGATGGAGCCTGACCTCTTAACTGGAGAAGCCATCTGGAGGCCCCTGCCAGTGCTGAGATGCTTACACTACCACTCTATCCACAAGACTTCTCACCCACTAGATTGTGATCTTTCTGCATTTGGGGTCATTGCAAGGGTTCTAAGAGTCTGAAATCCATGATGTGGATTGGTATCAGACATATGAGCTAAGATCGGACTTATGAACTTGATCTGGACTGGGCTGGTATGTTTTCTCCATATTCAATTGCTCTTGTATATAAAACTATTTCTTATACACATATGAGTGTGTTTATATTTTGTTCCTATAGTCCACCCAGATTGTCACACACTAATATTTTTTCTTTTATATCAGTTTTTTTAAATTTGTAGTTATTTCTTTATTTTTGTGATTATTTATTTCTCACCCATTATAAGTTCTAAAAGAGCAGGTGTACTCTTTGGCTGATTGTTTCAATTCTAAAGCTTTGCATTAGAAGTCTCTCCATGAATGTTTTATGAATAAATGAATGAACAGCAATGAATCAATGAAGTGTTTGCCACCTGAGCACTGGGTAGTGAGGGTTGTTATTTTGTGCCAGCAAGTGATTCTGACTCATCACCATCAGAGAAGACAGAGTAAAACTGCTGCAAAGGATTCCCTAGGCTACTGTGAATCTTGAAAGACTTCAAAGGATTAATATGCAAACAAACATAAAATAAGAGTTTTATTTCTGGAATTTTATGCATTTACACATTGTCAGTGCCATATCATCTGACTGGAACTTTATTAATAAGCATTTCAAGAATGGACAATTAATGATAATCAATGAATGGACAATTAATGCTATAAAATGACTAAATACATTCATTCTGTTTCAAACCAAGAATTTACCACCATTGAATTGACTTGAACTCCTAGTCAACCTTTTAGGACAGAACAGAATGGTTCCAAGGTTTCTAGGATTTTAAATCTTCACAAATGCAGACTGTCATATCTTTGTGTATGTGTGGGTGTGGGTGGGGGGAGCTGACAGTGTATTTGAACCAACAACCTTTTTTCTTCATTACAGCTGGATACTTTAAACTTGGCAGCTACCAGCATTCATGTTTTAGGACAATGCGTTTACCCATGACCAGCACAAAGGAAAGTTTGGCTTTTAATGCATGTAACATCTTGGTAGTAGAACTGGTTACAACACCATTAAATACCCATATAGTTTTCATTACAATTTTATTAAATATATATATAAGTGATAAACTTTATATCATCCTGTTTTTGAGTGCATGAAGCTCCTTTGAATAGGATTACCATAGACCAAATGGGGAAATCCTCATTACCATTTCTCTAGAGGGAAATAGATCCAATAAATGTGTCTTCACATGAATTTCAAGTAGTACTCTACAAGACCTAAAAGAGTTAAATTTTGGTAAGTACTACAAAATCATAGTCAGCATTTACATTTCACTCTTATGAATATGAATATTAAAATTGTGTTAAGAGGTACAACCATTTTTAATTGGATCAACTAGAAATCAATGCATCATTTGATATGTAAAGAAAACTGCATATGTATTCAGAAACTTGTTTCCATTAGTAGAAAAACAGCCAACCTTGTAGTGGACAAAGTGATGATAATTTTGCTTTAATCCAACTATTTAGCCAATTTAAATCTCCTCTGATTAAAGATAATTCCAGCATTTTAAAAATCAAAGCTTCTCTGACTGCTTGATTAGTTTCTAGGTTCTATTTTTACACTCTTATCCCAGCTTCATATACAGTCATTTAAAAAGATACCTAAAGTTGAAAAAGTGGGAATATTACTTCTCCAAACAAAGAGATAATAGCAATTCTTATCTAAGGTGATTTTTTTTCTCCCTACTCAGGGATAACTGTAAGGTGGTCAAGCCTGGCTAGAGATGAATGATGACCAAATTACAACAAAAGCAAGCTTTTAATGGGGAAATACTTAACCTGGGCGAGGTCCCACAGTCCCAGAGGTCTTGGGGCTGGGGGAGTCACACCCAGTGGAAAAATGGCTGTGCTTATATGGCCCGGAGATACATAGTCAGGTTTTCTGGTGCCCATTTTAGGTAAGATAACTGGGGATTGGAGATTGAAGGCATGTCCAAGTCCTGACAAGGGCAGAGTGGGAGGGGGCTGCAAAGGGCTGCATCAGCCAGGTGTCTAGTTCAAGATGATGAGGGTCAGGCCCAAAATGGCCACCACAAGCCTGCCTAACATTAACCACTAGTCAAACTACACACTATTTACCTCATATGACTAGAACACTCTATTTTTCTTAACTTGCCAAGAAGACTCATATTGGACTATTACAATTATGAAAATACTACTGTTTCCTCCACAGCCTCTATGAACACCAAAATACACTTCCCAAATATCTCCCTTCCTTCCATTCTACCTTGTAAAGTATAGGAACCTTTGATGAAAGGGATTGTTTTCAAATGGCCCTTCAAGAGCCAAAGTTTTACAAATAAGAATTTAATTTATACATACAGGAATTAGTTCTCTGTAGTGTCACAGTTATTCATTCTTTCTCTTGACTAATACATATCAAATAAAACAATTAAGGAGATTAGAAGCTTACACAGGACCTGTCCAGTCAGGGTTCTATTTAGTACCAAACCACACGTGTGTTCTCACTAGAAGCCTCCTGAAATATTACCAAGCCCCTCTCTCCTTTCCAAGGTGTAACAACCCTACTACTTGTTGTTTGCAAATGGAACCTTCAAACCTTCCTGATTCAGTCTTGCCTTGGTTATAGGCATTTCAATTCCTTAGTAGAATTATTAAAATAAGTAAACATGGAGATACACACATTTGAATGAAATCAACACCACCTAATGACAAAGAGTAAGATCCAGATGTTACTAACCTTGTACCACATCCAGGAAAAGAGGCTGGTCTTCATCAAATACTTGCTGATGTGATTGATGATAGTAAGACCTCATAGAAGATTTACGTAAGACTCAGCATTTACTACTTCCACAAATTGGATATGTAGGAAATTCACAAGCTATAAACAAATTCTAAAAAAAAAACAAAAAACAAAAAACAAATTCTGCAACTCGATGTTACCAATTCAATTTCTGACAATGTGAATATTCTCAAGTTTTCTTCTTTTTCTTTGCAGTTAAAGTTTTAGGAAGTTTATATGAATTAATAAAAATCCAAGGTCTATGAAGCCAATCTAGCTTTGAACATGCTTTTATTGATCTTTCAGGTAAATCTACTGTGAAGGTTATGAGCCAAGCCCAGATCACCAACTTCAAACAGAATTGAAGGTACCTGTGGAGAGTTACACTGGCAGACAGGCTTTTACTAAAGCCAGCAGAGCAGAGGTGAGGATAAAAAAGTTGCTTAATTAACATTTTAGATGTGTTGTAGGTTGAGTGATTTATGGTAGCTTATTAAGCACTCTCTCTTGCATTCTGGAAGGTGTCTTTTCCTTTTCTATTTCACAGATGTAATCAATTTGATTCTGCTATCAGCACACATTAGCCTAGGGAGCTTTTTAAAAAATATATGCTATATCTCTGTTTATATTTTTTCTTACATGTTAACTCACTCAAAGGTAACAGACATTTAATCTGTAGCCTATGCAGTAGAAAAAAAATATCTTGTCAGTTATCGTTTCATAGAAATGGAGATTTTTTTCTAATAACCATAGGAAATGCTTTTTGTTTCCCAGTTTGCATAAGAATGAAGTGAACAATAACATAATTCCTTGCTCTTATCATCTGCAACAAGTTTCTAAGTGGTGCAAGTGGTAAGAAATGCTTCTACTAATCAAAGGGCTAGACATCCCAGTGCACCCAGAGAGGCCTTGGGAAAAAAAGCTTCATAATCTACTTCTGAAATATCAGCCACTGAAAACCCTTTGGAACACAATTCCATTCAGGTCTTCTTGAGGCCCCCATAATTCTACACAAAATCAAGTTTTTGTGGAGGTGTTTTCTTGGATGGGGGCAACATTAGATTTCTTGTTCCTGTATTGGTTTGTTTATTTGTTTTAACATATCCAAAATCTAGTCTTAGACTCCTTCTTAGAATTTGAATTGTGACTATTCCTACTTTTTCATGTGTCTACATAAGTTCAACCCATGAATGATAGGGTACTTACTACAACTCCTGCTGTCAAGTTCCTTGGCCTATACTTCAAAACAATCCATAATTGCATTTGTAGGTTCCATATGAAAAAAAAACCCAACAATCATAATAAGTCAAAAGCATTTTAGCCAAGAGATGTGCATCTGTGGCAGGTAGTTTATGTCATCTTGAACAGGTGTGAAAATGTAAGCATGAAGCCCAACTTATCTATCAGATGGCAGCCTGTTGAGGCCTTGATGGTATGGGATTCTTATCACAGAGACTGGGAATTCTCTCTCTCTTGGCCCTTCTCTTGCCTGGTCTTCCTGGTACCCTGTTTCTGCCTCTAAAAGCAAGTCCCATGCGGGTCAGAGATACTATGAGGGCCCTGTCATGTTTTCACCGACTTTGAGTCTGCAGACAGCAGTCTGCACCCATAAATCTGTGACATCCATGCTTCCCACTTCACATCGATGCACCATCAGCCTGCAGCTATGTGAGTCAGAATAGGGCACTAGCTAACATCTGGTGTACGGATTTAAGTTGACGAGGCTGAGATGCCTTCTTGATCTGATATTATTTATTTTTTAATTATGGTTCTATTAGCATAGCCTTCACATGTCACATAATTTAATTGTTTAACCGTATTAAGAATATTTGTGCAATCATTACAAAATCAGATGATTTTATTCTCGTATTCTACCCATTTTCCTCATCCTCCACTGCCATATTCCTAGGCAATTATTAATGCAATTACTCTGTCTATAGATTTATCTATCCTGGATGCCATATACACAAAAAATAATATAAAACACAAACAGGAAGCAAATAAACAGAAACAAAAACAAACAAAAAACAATGACTGCACAAAACAGAAAAAAACACAATAAAAATAAGTAGAAAATGTTAAAAACTGAAACAACTTTAAAACAAGTCAAAAGGAAGATTCATGGAGAAGATATTACATTTAACCTAATTATACCTGTCATAATTGACTTTACAATGCACTCTGTCTCAGAACAAAGCTATTCACATCCTTGAACTATTTTCAGAGGGGATTCGCTATATGGAACACTCCAAATGGACATTTGACTCCCTCTATTTTTCATAGTCTTTTGAAAGATATGAAATTACTTCTTGAAATAAAGTTAGTTCTCATATGTAGTTTTGTTATTATTTTCACTTCTGTAGACTACCCAACGTAACACAACATCACAGTTATCGGGATAGGAAGAGTCTTGATCCAGAACAACTTATTTTGGAACATAGCTCCACTGCATATTAATTGTATGATGTTAGGCAAGTCAGTTTATCTTCCTCTGCTTGAGATTCCTTATCTATAAAATGTGTAAGTCTCCAGTGAAGAAGAGCTATTGAATCTTGTTAAATTTGGGACTAACCTTATCTATGTATATTATTCTAGCCAAGTGAATGAGCAGAAAGATCTTTATTTTTTCAGTACAGGCTAAGTTGAAATTCTTAATACAAAAGTGGACAGAATATCAATTAAAATTGTTTTTAAAAGAAAAGTAGTCTTTTCACTAAATATCACAGACTCATAGATAATTTTATTTTATCTATTTTTCCATATTACTATATGTACCCAATTATTATATAACTTTATCGGCAATTCTACCTAAAAGATTAAAATTATATTCAAAATAAAAATTGAACCAAAATAATATTATAAAACTTAATGTCAATGATGACTATTTAAATAGTTTTATTGGGGACTCTTACAGGTCTTATCACTATATATCCTCTGTGTCAGCACATTTGTTTATATGTTTCCATCACCCTTTTCAAAACATTTTATTTCTATGTGAGCCTTTGGCATCAGCTCCTAATTTTTCTTCCCTCTCTCCTCCCCTTCCCACCCACCTGAACCATTTATAAAGTATACATTTTTATTAGTTTCACATCTTCACACTGTCTGCTGTCTCCCTTTATCCATGTTTCTGTTGTTTGTCACCCTTGGTTGGCAGTGGTGGTGTGTGTGTTATATGTCGATCAATGCAATTGGTTCCCCCATTACCCCTTTCCCCAAGCTCCCCTCTACCCTGATTCCTGAGGGGTTTGTCTGTCCTAGATTTCATGTGACAAGAACTCTTACCTGTACCAGTGTACATGCTGGATTCTAGCTGGATTTGTAAGGTAGAACTGAGGTCATGATAGTGGGGGGGTGGGGGCATTAAAGAACTAGAGGAATGGTGTATGCTTCCTTGATGCTATATTGCACCCTGACTGGCTCGTCCCTTCCTTGTAACCCTTCTGTAAAAGGATGTCTGCTTGTCGATTGCCTTTGGGTCTCTACTCCAACCCACCTAGTGATTGTTTTGGGTCTTCTAATAATGACTAACACTTTAAAATATTTCCATTCAATACTCAATTTTCCATCTTACCTAGAAATTTTTTTCTTTTTTTGTTTGTTTTTAGAATTTGAATTAGGACTCACTCCAAAAGGTCCATATATGAAATTTAGACCATGTGTCATTTACATCTCTCTTCAGCTTTAGTTTTTCTTCCCTAATCTTGTTTACTCTTTAAACATGCAATTCTTTTCTTATTGAAACTACATACTTACTTCATAGATTTTCCCAGAATCTGGGTTTTTAAAGTTGAATAGTAAGGCTTATTATTAGTTAATGACTTTCTGGTACATATATATATATATATATACACACACATATATATACACACACATATATATACACACATATACTGCAAGTTTGCAGTTGCTCCAAATTTAGATTAATTTAGATTAATTTAATTTAGATTCATTATTTTGGTAAAGATATTTCTAAATACGAATTCTCCTCCATTAGAGGAGAACTTTTTTGTTAGATCTATTAATTATTTGTTTTAATTCTACGACATCAATTCCACCCCCCAATGACTGTTATGGATAAAGTTGAATTGTGCCACAGACTGCCACATCAGCAAGCAGCGTTACGGTACTGACCATTAGGATAGCAGGCAAATATTTACTCCCTGTGGCATCAGGACTCCGATTAATTATTTTACCCAAACACTCGAACTCAATAACATTGATGTGGTTCTAATTCCCACAAAACTAGTATACAGCATAGAACTGCTACCTCAGAGTTTCCAAGATTGCAAATCATCAAGGAAGCTGGTAGCCTCATCTTTCTCCTCAGAGAGGAATCCCAAGGTTTGATCTTCCAATGAAGCTACTGCACCACCAGGGTGTTGATTTTTGTAATTCTATCATTTTTTCTTCACTTAGTAGCCATAAAAAGATGACTGTCCATTCATCTAATAATTACAGAGCCAGTGGTATATTTATAATACACAGGCCAAATAATTATATCCATGCCCCAAACACTCAGTTCTCTGATGAGGAACAAAAGTGTTTAGTTTATTACTTAAGAAGTTAATGGATTTAGACATATTTGATGTTTTTAAATCTTTGAAGTTACTACCTATATTGATGCTAAAATTATCTTATGTTTGACCAAAGGAAGCATATTCAGATTGTTTTCAGTCTTTTTAGAAAATCATAGTAACCTTTAAAAGACTCCTAAATATCTGCCATAATAAAATATTGAGCCTCATCTTGTGCCTTTCTGCCTTAGACTTCAAATCAGCAAAATCTATAAGGAGTTATGAGTCCTTTAAGTGAGAATTAGCATAATTGATAGAATTTTATAATTTACCATATATATATATATACACACACACATACATTAGAATCAGCCTGAACATCAATATGGGTTATCAATAATCTCTTCTACAATCAGTCTGTCTCTTATTCTGGCAGATGATACTGAGCTTCTCCATCTTTTTTTCCCACAGATATACTTAATTTAATTTCTGTGAATTCCATCTGGTGAGATCCATGAGTAGAAAAAAAAGGGGTGGCATTTGTAATGAATAACTTATAGGTCTTACAAAATTATATATGTGATTCCCAGCATCATTTTTAGAACTAATGCCATCATTTCTTACTATTTATCGATACTTTATCTTTGTTCCAATTCACCAAATTATAAAGTCTAGACTGCTTTGAATACAAGCCATGACTTTGAGCATATCCCATCTGAATTGAGAGATCATCTTCAAAATACATGTGAAGTGTTGAACACTAAGGATTAGTACCAGATGAATCCTAGGAAAACACAAAGAGCATTGTACATGAAGAAAACAAAACATATTGAAAAGGTAAAAAAAAAATGATGTCAGAAGGCATTCTGAAGTTTGTTCTTGAACACAGAGAGCAAGCAAGCAAAGCACAAGAAGAAATGGTGATATTAAAGAGATCAACAGAAAATATCAAAGGGCACCTAGAGAAGACAAAGTAACAATATATGAAATGTCCAAAGACCTGGGATTAGAAAACCAGAAGGTAAGAACATGCTCAGCATATATCAGCCAGAAAGAACTGAATAATACAATCATGTCTTCATTTCAAATAATGAAGGATTCCATGAATGAAATATTGAACTTTATAGGAAACCATGAAAGAAGATAGAAGGGGCCTAGGACATCTGGGGGTATCCTGGGAACCCAGACCAAGTGCCACAGAACACTGGGACAGTGCATCTTCTGGGGACAAAGCAAGCTTCAGAGCTTCATCGGTGAGACCTCATACTGAAATCCTCTGGTTGAACTGGACTCTACCTCATACCCACTTATAGCCTGAGGACTTAAGTTGGAAAACACGGGTGTCTGAGGAAGCAGAAGGCAGCTGTATCATGAGGGGTGTACTGTTGGTTGGTAGACAAACAAGATCTTGCAATGCCAACACACTGTATGCCACGTTAAGATATGTACATATCTGGTAATCTTTGTGACAGCCATTCTGTTATATTTTGCATATGCTTGTGTACATTAGGGTGCATCTCATTGGTGCATTACCATTGTGGTCACCCTCTTGAAGCTGTGATATCTGATTATCTGTTCTTCAATAAATGAAACCAAGGAAAATTGACCTTATTGGGAAAGAAAACATAACAAGAAGTTAAGGGGGATGGGCAATATAAAGGAGTGGGGATAAGAAGAACTTGACATCAAGAAAAGGAGAAAGGAAAAGTATGTTTGGAGACTGGTTAGCAATTTTATAGTTATATTTTATATGATTGAATTGTAAGCAATATTTGATAGGATTTGATAGTTACATTTGATATGATTGAATTATGGAATAATGTGACATATGTATTAATTCCCAAGTTTCAGCAAATTTTTTTTGGGGGGGCATCACTGCCTCTGGTGGTTGTGGGCGCTACCCAGTGCTGCTCCTGAGAGCCGCTGCTGGATTTGAACTGCCAAACCCATGGGCCACAGTTCCACACTCAACCACTTATGCCACCGGGGCTCAGCCTCCATTGGAGTTTTTTTTTTAATTTTTAAAAAATTTAAAGCATAGAGCCAGGAATGAGTTCTGGGTTCTCACTAAATTCTAATTCAACTTAAGAACAATTAATTCTTACTACATGGCCCTTCCAGACATTCACCTTCAGGAAATGATCAGTGAAGATAAGAGTGCTATAGCAAAGTGTGATGAAGACAGTAGATGGTGCCCCATTATAAATTGAAATAGTGTCTGGAGGCTCAAAGGCTTGTATTCAAAGAAGCAACCATCTAAATGAGGAGTCTAGAAAGAAGAAGCACAAAAACTTGTGTGATCCAAAAATGACAATTATAAAATTCATATATGGTGATGAGGAAGTATCAGCGCTAAAATTAAGAACTCACAATTTGTAAAAGTTTATGGAGGACAGTGGAAGTGCAAAACCCATCTGCAAAGTATATAGTCAGTCTGAGATCCTGGCATATCCACTATAACAATGGCAAGGGACCTATATAACACTCTTAGCAGTTAGAGACCAATGTAGTCTTGATTATGCTAGATTCAACTAGATACTTGGCTAGTTGAACTTCCTATAGACACAACCTGAATTGGTACTGGGTACAAGCTTCTCTTAGTTGGTCCATGACAGAAATGTCTTTCCTATCTTTTTAAATGTTGATGATGGTCTTCTCCCACTGACACAGTAGTTTTGTCTTCATAATCACTGGATCTTATCCCTACCTCCATTGCATGATTTTTTCTCATGGATTTCTGTGGGGCTTCCCAGCTGTGAAGCACAGAAGGAGTGGATATACAATTACAATAACTAATGCAAAGTGGATAGGGGATGCAGGCATGAAGAGTGGGCAATTGAGAGGGTAAGGGGATTTCAGAAGTAAGTAATGAAGGTGGAAGGAGGGAGGGAGCACTAGAAATGATGGTGATTGCACAATTCATTTTAAAGGCGGTTCAATCATGGGTGGAGGAAATGCTCTAAGAAAGATGTGGTGGTGATTGTACAATTCGCCTTGATATGATTAAATGATTGATTCAATTGTATGACATGTAAATTATGTGGCAATAAAATTGTTAGGGTCGAAAATAAAGATCATCCTCATTCTTACAAAAAAAAAGCAGAGTGAAGGTGGAAGGAATACATAGAATACAAGGAATACATAGAATTGCTGCAATAAAAATAATTGATCAATGTTCTACTGTCTCAGGTAGTAGGATGTGATCAAGTGCCAAGAATATTAAAGGAAGAATTCCAGGTGGCACTGAAGACATTAGCAAAAAACAGGTCTCTAAGTATTGAGAGAATACCGATTAAACTGTTTCAACAAATGGATGAATCTTTAGAGATATTCATGTATGCCATGAAATTTGGTCAAATGACCTCAAGATACAGATATATGTGCCCATTCCAGAGTAAAGTGACCTTACAGAGTATGGAAATTATTTAAAGATATCATTAATATCACACACAATTACATTTTTCTAACAATAAGTCCAAAATGGTTGGAATAGCACATCCTCAAGGAGCTGCCAGACATTTCAAGCCATATTCAGAAGATGTGTGATGGACCTTGGCCCAAAATAGAGAATACCAGGAAGATGTTTACTTATGTTTTATGGACTATGCAAAGGCATTGTGAAAAACAGTAATTAATGGAAGTAAATAAATTTGCCTTATTTATTGCCACCACGGTGGATGAATCTACCGTCCTTATTGCCATGAGGCAGAGTTAGATAAGGCTCCATATTCTGTCCTTCACTGATTCTGATACCAACCATCCCTCCCATAGCAGTCTATTTCTATGCCAGCTTTTATAATTCATTTCAATGGTCACATAGAACCCATTAAACAGCCTCATAATTATAGGAGTTTATTGGGGAAGTTAATAGGTTACCACAAGTCAGAATCAGAGAAAGACTTGTATGATGGCTAAGGAGTTGTGTTGCTTTGGTCCAATGACTGCTCCAATCATTTTGGACTTATTGTTAGGAAAACTTAATTGCGTCTGGTATTAATAGTAGCTTTAAATAATTTCCATACTCTGGAAGATAACTTTACTTTGGAATGGACACAGATATCAGTCTCTTGACATCATTTGACCAGGTAGATTTTCTTTCAAATTTCCTGGCATACAATAAAGAAATAGCCATTGGACCAAGGCAACACAACTCTTCAGCGAACATTCAAGTCTTTCTCTGGTCCTCAGTCTCTCAGCATCACAGCCTCTTGGCCATTGCTTTCATGGGCCAGGAAGTCAATCTGCTTGTTGTTCTCACAGTTCCATAATCTTGAACACTCTACCTCTGACCCTCCACAGCAATCTCTGGTACCCCTGTCTCCGCAGTCTCGGCAACCAGGAAGAGACCTTGGCTGTGCTCTTTCAAACATTTCTATGATTTCTTTCTGCGATCCAAATGACATTGTTCTTTGCATATTTCTTTCTTTCTTTAAGATGTAAAATAACTTTATTCTTTAAATAGTTGTATTGGTACTTTACTTACATACCATAAAATCCAATAGGTAAATCATATCAAGAAGAGTTGTTCAATCATTACCACAATCAACCTTAGAACATTTTCTTCTTTCTTATAATGTTATTAGTGTATTTTTTCACAACCCATGGACAAACAGATTGGCTTCCATTTAATTCTAGTTCCAATCCAAAAAAGGTTATATCTTAGAATATGACCCTGTTCTATACTTGCTTTCCTGAATAGATCACTGAAGATAAGGATTCTACAGCAAACTGTGGTGAAGAAAGCAGATGGTGCCCAGCTAACAACTAGAATAGTGTCTGGGGTCTTAAAGGCTTCTGTTCAAACAAGCAGCCAGGTGATCCTAATACACCAAGGACTAGCTTTGGTGGATAGATAGTGGTCTTTTAGCAGGCTAAGTTGTTGTTAAGTTCAATCAAGTTGAATCAGACCCACATGTACAACAGAAATAAACACTGCCCAGTCATGTGCCATCACTCCCCACCCCCAACTTAAAGTTGTTTCCAAAGAAACAACAGGTGTAGTTTGATCCACACTCTCTATCAAGATTATGATTTAACCTTACCTCCATCTAGCTCCCCAAACTAAAAACTCTCTGTCATGATGTTGATGCAAAGTCATAGTAGTGGTTCAATTGTCTCTGTGAGTTTCCAAGTCCCATCTTCATTTGATTCAGCAGCCATTGGTTTCACTTGAAGATAGCAGATCCATTCATTAAAAAAAAAAAAAAAACACCAAAAAAAAAAAAAACAACTATGCCCCAGAGCTCCTCATTAACTGAGAACTCACTCCAAAATGGGATCATAACCACAGGCATCAAATCCACAATTATCATATATCACATAAGGAATTATTATTAAAGGGCCATATTAATTGATCATGTCTCTGGCATTTAACTGGTACATGAAAATTATGGACAACACTGCAAAGACTGGGAACTCCAGAACACTCATCTGTGTGCATTCAGAACATGTACATAGACTGAAGGTAGTCTTTCGAATAGAACAGAGTTTGAAAATCAAAAATGTGTTAATAAGGCTATATCCTTTTACTAAGCTTGCACTATTACAATCTGTATGGTGAGCAAATCACTGGAGAAACTAGAAATTATATGAAGGAAAAAAGCAACGAGTTTGAAGGATGACTCATTAACAATTTGAAATATGAAGATAATATATTGATTGCTGAAAGATAAGAGGACACAGATGACTTAGCAGTGGAGATGCAAAGAATTAAAGGTCTATGCAAAGAAAATCAAAACCCTTACAATAGGGATACAAAGTAGCATAATGATGAACAGAAAAAATTGGAAGTTTTCAAACAAGTTGGTTCATTTTACTTGGATCTATAAGTCTCAAACCAAAGCATCAAGTCATTGCTGACTCATAGTGACCCCCTGTGGGATTCAAGACTATAACTTATTACAAGAGTAGAAAGAATTCCAGTCTTTCTTCCTTGGAGCTACTAGTGGTTGGAAACTGTTGGCTATGTGGATCACAGCTCAATTCTTGATCACTATACCACATAATAAATCAAATGGCATATTACATTGGGTAAATTTGCTACAAAATATGTCTTCAAAGTGTTGATAAAAACAATGAGATTACATTGAGTACTAAAGTGCAGCCTTCATACAGAAGTAAAAGCTTATACCGGATAAGGAAAATGGAACAAGAATTGACACATTTTAATTATGGTGTTTGGGAAGAAAATTGGAGTGCTAGAAGAATGAACAAATCATCTTGGATGAAGTACTACTAGAATGTTCCTTAGAATGCCAAAACTTAATCTCACATATCGTGGACACATATCATGAAAGACAAGATTCTGGAGAAGGCCATCACACCTGTTTCAGTGGAGAGTAACAGAAAAAAGGTGAAGACTGAGTGATGATAATGGCTTCAAGGCTGCAACAATTGACTCAAATATAGGGAAGATTAAGAAGCTCTCACAGGACTAGGCAGTTTTGTTATAGGTTGGCTTGCTAAAGTAGGAACTGACACAATAAAGTAGATTTCTTAATAGATTTCACTGAAATAGTTGCAACTTACAGCATCCTTGATATGGTGTGTATATCGATAGACACAGAGAAGAGTTGGAGATATGTATAAAACTCACTGCCCTCAAGTCACTTCTAATGCTCAGTGACCTGATACAGGGTTTCTAAAATTTTGTCAGTTTTTATGGGATCATACAGCCTCATTTGCCAAGAAGCAACAGGTCAATTTGAGCTGCCAGTCTGACAGCAGCACAATGCTTAAACTACAGTACCACCAGGACTCAATGTTTAAGAGATATGTTAAAACACATGCACACACAACCTGGGATTTGTACAAATATCTATGTCATGCAAAAATTGCTGTCTTTTCCACGCATTTCTTTACTTCTAGCTCTATACCCATATGCACAAATTAAATATATCTGTGTACTCTTCAAGCACCTAGGACACAATTAAATTTGACATAATGTTAGGTCATTAAAAATACGCCATCTGTACTTCGTGATCTCTCTCTCTCTCTCTCTCTCTCTCTCTCTCATATATATATGTGCATGTGTTTACATCTGTGTCGTGTTTTAACAAGGATCCTTCAGTTACTAATTCCAAGGTCTGCCAATTGAATCCACCAGTTTCTCCAGGAGAAAAAAAGTTGAGTTGTTTCTTGTTCATTAAAGATTGTCTACCTTAGAAGCCCACAAGGCAGTTCTACTCAGTCTATAGGGTCCCTGTAGGTTGAAATCAACTCAATGGCAGTGAGTTTGGTTTGGCTTAGAAAATACATATGATGCAGTTTCAAAACCATAAAATAGGAAAGCAAAACCATTATCATAGAGTATATTCTAGGTCATTCTAATTCCATGTTGCCACCATGGGTTGCAGAAAAAAACTACACACCATAGGGTTTGATGGCCACAACTTTTCAGAAGCAGATTGGTAGGTTTTTCCTTTCCAGTCTACATTAGTCTGGAACCTTAGTTTAAAGGAACAGTACAGTTGTATTACTTTCAAAAATGATTTACTTGCTCTTCTAGAAGCAACATCATAATTCAAATGCATCGTCTGCCTATCCGGTTTTCTTTATTTATTACCTAGCTTTCAAAAATAAAGCGTGATAGGTTTTATGTAAGATGGGTGGGCCAGGATTCTCCCATGATATTACCTAACATAATGGTCAATTTGATGAGTGGATCTTTCCTGAAACATAAATAACCAATTGCAGAGAGAATAGACTGTAATCTGCTCACAACCTTGGTTCAATTGTGGGAGATTTTATTCAGAATGTAGCTTACTCTTAGAATAAATGGAGAGTATTCCTACCACAAGATTTGGATCCTGCATCTGGTTCATTGACCTGCTGTTATATATCCTGCTGATTCCACAAACTATCAGCAAACTGCTTCAGTTTAGCATCCACCAGGCTATATATGGTCCTTCTGTTAATCATCCTGCTTGCTGTTTGCATTCCCCTGCAGCCTTAGGGGTTTGGGGAAGCCTTCAACTTACATTAGACCCAGCAATTTTGAACCAGAATGGACTGATCCATTACTACAATGGGGTGAATGAATTATTCATATACACCTATTTCTATAAACATACAAGCCTCACTGATTTTGCTTCTCTGAAGAACTCATCCCAATATGTGAGGTGATTGAAAATGCCATGGATTGAATTGGGCACACATTAGTCCTCAAAGGGATATGGTTGCTATTTAGCACTCTAAATTTGTCTTTTGCTATAGGTTTGCCCCAGGCAATCGTGGCTTCCCTGAGCATTCACTGTTGTTCCAAGTAAAATGAAATTCTTGATAACTTCAACCTTTTCTTTGTGTATTTGATGTAGTCTATTGATCCAGTTGTGAGGATTTCGGGTATCTTTACATTCAGTTTCAGTCTATACTGAAAGCTACAGTCTTTAATGTTCATCTGCAAGTTTTTAAGTGGTCCTTGTTTTCAGCAAGTAAGGTTGTATCACCTCCCTATCACAGTTTGCTAATAAACTTTCCTCCAGTCTGGATGCTGTGTTCTTCCTATATGCCTGTGTCTCAAATTACTAACTCAGCATAAAATACATTGATTCTGACTCAGATACCTTCTAGGGACAGGTACAACTGCCCCTGTGAATATGAAAGACTTAGTTATGAAAGTCGAAAACCCCATCTTTCCCCTGAGGAGCTGAATACTGGTTTTGATATGCTGACCTTGCAGATCACAGACCAGTGTGTAACCACTGTGCCAGTATGACTGAATAAATATGTCAAAAGGATAGAATCCTGACACATTCCTTTCATCATTTTAATGCAGGCAGTATTTCCTTGTTCTTTCCAAGGTGCCTCTATATTTGGGAACAAATTCTGCAGAAGCACAATTAAATGTCCAGCAATTCCCATTACTCTAAAATCCACAGTTTTGTTTTGATCTGTATAGCTGAATGTCTGTGTATAGTTAGTAAGACACAAGCAAACATCTTTCTCCTTTCATCCAAGAATCATCTGCCATCAGTAATGATATGCTTGTTCCAAGTCCTCCTCAGAATCCAGATTATATTTCTGTGGGATCCTTGTTGATATACTGATGTGGCCATTTTTAAATAACCGACAGCAAAATTTTACTTATATAACATATTAAAGATAATATTCAATAATTTCTGCATTCTTTTGGATCAACTTTCTTTGGAATTGGTACAAAAATGGATCTCTTCCAGTTGGTTGGTCAGGTGTCTGTCTTCCAAATTTCTTGGTATAAACTAGTGTGTGGTTTCAATGCTTCCTTGTTAAAATATTTCAATTGGCATTCCTTCAATTCCTGGATCCGTTCCCCCCACTCTATCCCCATGCGTCCAGTACAGTTTTGACGTCTTCCTTAAATATCTCCAGTGTTATGCTGATCAGTTATTTTAGGTGCAGGGACTTTGTGTATTTCTTCCAACGTTTTTTTTTTTGATATTTCCTTCATTTTTCAATATTTTACTCAATATTTCAATTTTGCAAGTTGAAGTTCAATTTTGCTTCTTCGGTTCTTTCAAGCTTGATTTATGCAAATAATAGTATTTCCTTTTTGTTTCCTCTTTCCTAATTCCAGGTTGTGACTCATTTCATTATAATAATTTGTCTTCTTGAGCTACTCTGCAATTTTATGTTCAATTCCTTTACTTATCACTTCTTCCATCTATTGCATGTCATCCTCAAGAGTAAATTGCAAAGACTTTTATGGAACTCACTGCAACCTTTTCCTAATTTGCTGTCTTTAAAAGGACTTTTTGTCTTCTTCATGAATGATGTCCTGTATGTTATCCACTTTCAGTCACATCATCTGTCATTAGTATTAAATAAATCAAATTTGTCCTCGAGAAGGATTCTAATTTATGTGGGATATACTGTAGATATATTATATTTTGTCTCTTGTGATATGTTTTAATTTTTCTCAACTTTAACCTGAACTTACATATCAGAAAATTATGGTACATTACACAGTAGGCCCTTATTCTTGTTTTAGCTGATAAAATTGAGCTTCTCTATCGTTCCTTTCTATAGATATAAACTTGATTTCTATATATTTCACATGGCAAAGCCCATGTGTATAATCACCGATCATGGAGTTGAAAAATGCTATGCTATTTGCATTAAAGAAGACAATTGTATTGCAAAATTCTTACATTCAATTCCTAAATTTGTTTCTGTAACAAGTCATATTTTTTTCCAAATACTGATCCTTCTCTTTGATTCTAACTTTTGCATCCCAATTGTGAATAATTATCCATACATCTTAATTGTATGTTTGAACAATTTGAGCTGGAAGAAGTTGGTATATGTTAAATTTCACCATCAATAGCATTGCTGGTTGCTATGAAACCTGAATAACATGTACAAATTGGACTTCCTTATACACTTGTGGATAATTTCCTATCACAGAGAGTTGTGAAAGACAGCATAAAAATTTTAAAAACTACTGGTTTTCAGGAACTGCTTATCATAAAAGCAAATAAATAGTAATTTTCTAGATGTACACAGTACTTATAAAACTATTTCCACTAAAAAAGCTGAGAAAAATATGCAGTAATGACTCATATTTTATTGTTCATAAAAACAATCACCAAATTATATAGTTGTCTGGGGTCTTAAATGCTTGAAGATAAACGAGTGACCATTTAGCACAGAAAAAGCAAAGCCCACATGAAAGAAGCACATCTATGTGATCAAGAGGGGTTGAAGGGAGCAGGTATAAAGCATCAAAGAACAAGAATCACATCACTACAAATGAGCGAGAGAGCAGAGTGGGGACCCAAGGCCCACTTGTGGGCAATTGGAGCTCCCCCTTAGAAGGCAGTTGCAGGGAGGAGACAGGCCAGTCAAGGTGCAGTGAGGTAGCGATGATGCATACAATTTTCCTCTAGTTCCTGAAGGCTTCCTCCCCCCAATTATCATGACCCCAACTCTACCTTACAAATCCAGATGGACTGGAGAAAGTACACTGGTAGAGAGGGGAGCTGAAGATGTGGGAAACCCAGGACAGATAAACCCGCAGGGCCAGTGGTGAGATTGGAGTTACCAGATGAGTGGACAGAAGGTGGGGTAGAGAGATGGAGCCAACTACAAGGATCTACACATGTCCTCCTATCCAGAGGACCAACATCGAAGGAGTGTGCAGTGGGAGATGACGGGCAGTGTAAGATAGGACAAAACAATAATAATTTATAAAATATTGAGGGTTAGTAGGTGAGGGAGGAGCAGAGATGGGGGAAAGGGTGGGAAGCTGATATCAATGGCTCAAATGGAAAAGGAGATATTTGGAAAATGATAATGGCAGCAGACATGTGAAGGTGCTTGGCACAGTATATGTATTTATGAATTGTGAAAAAGGTGTATGAACCCCCAATAAAATGATTTTAATTTTAAAAATAGCTCTTTAGGGTTATCACAAGGCAGGTTTGAGGGTAATGGGGGCAAATGATAATGGGTACAATAAGGGAGAAATGTCTAAAGTTGATTGTAGTGAGGATTGCACAACTCTTTCAATACATCTAAACCATTTAATTGAAATGATATCTGGTTTATGCTAATAAAGCTGTTTTAAAACACACAAAAAATCACTAACTATATGAAAAACAAATTGAAACTCAGTTGATATGTGTAAATCTATCCATCCAAGTTATTGTTTGTCAAGTTTAAAGTTATTATTTAACACACATTACTTATGCTAGAGAATTACAATGTCATGGAACCTCTCTAGATAATGCCAGACCCACATATACAAATGGAAATAGTAAAACTGCTTCTGAAAACCTATGTGGCAATATAAGTAACCTTAAGTATTTATAGTCTAATCTAGTAATTCAGCTTCTCAAGAAGACAATTACCTGGGATGAGTACAGAGATTTATTTTACGCTTGTTGCAACATTTGTTGTAATAGCAAAACCTTGGGGAAAATACTAAATGCTTAATGATGAACATGTTTTAAATCATGGTTTATTCCAGACAATACAATTATATAAAACCCATTAAATCATGTTTTTAAAGAACATGAATTGGAAGTAACTATGCTACAATATGGATCAAGTACAAACCAAATATAAAACACACATTCAATTTTTGGAGATTATTTTGTTCAGAAAAAAGACCCAAAGTAAACATGTCATGTATTAACTATGTTTGTTTCATGATAATATATTATTTTCTTTTTAAGCATTTTTGTATTCTCAATTTTTTTCAAACACAGTCATTGCTATAAAATCAGGGGGAAAATGTAAGACTTTTTCCTTCTGCCTATAAGCCCTCATGCATGTATTAAATCTAAGCCTACACTCTCTTCAGTACTTATTATATGTTGGTATCTAAGCAAATGTTAATCCATTAAAAATAAATCTTTTGTATTTCACAATTTCTCTATCTCATTTCTGTATGAAGCAGTAACTAGTCTTCTGGATGATGCATAGGGAGTCCTAGTGGTGCTGTCTGGTAAGCACTGAATAGGCAACCTTAAAGTAGCTAGTGGCAACCAACCAGCTGCTGTATAAGAGAGAAAGAGAGGAGAGGCTATCTGCTCTCACAGTCACAGAAATTCTATATAGGATGACTTTGTTTCTGAATAAACTCTCTGGCAGTGAACATGGATTTTAAAAGGTAAATATTTGAGGTAAACATCAAATATTCATTCCAAGTATTCCAGGACATGAAATCACTGTGACAGAAATCAGATTTAAGTGTTGTTTCAAAGCCTATCATCATGGTATGGTAAACTTTGAAATTTCCTTTTTCTGTATGACTCAGTAAAGTCCTCTTTAAACTCTGATTTGTTTCACTAAGAAACATGACTAGAGGCGGAGCCCTGTTGACATAGTGGTTGTGTGCAGGATTGCAGCCCACAGGGCTGACAGCTCAAATCCAGCAGCAGCTCTCCAGGAGCAAGGCCGTGCCTCCTTTTCCCACCAGGGAAGTGATGCCACAAAAAAAAAAAAAAAGAAAAGAAAGGAAGGAAGGAAGGTAGGAAGAAAGAAAATGTTCTAAAAAAAAGAAACATGACTAGATTCAACCATTATGCTTTTTAAATATGTATATTGGGGTAAGAGAGATGGCATTTTAGTCATGTTTCACTCTCATAAATATACCAATTTCTCCTAATTTAAAAATAAAACAGTTTAGAGAAGGCAAGATAACTATCTAATAATATGAATAAAAACTTAAGGGATAGGTTATTATACTTCTAAAATATTTTAACACAGGTACCCAATTTTAAACAAATGTATGTTTCAGATATTTTAAAAATTCTTTTTAATGTAACATTTTTAACAAAGTAATGGTTAGGTGCTGAAAAAATGGTCTTTTGCAGCAGATTTTCCTAAGGCAATATATCCTTTGTTTTCTTGACTTTTGCTTCCCTGAGCACTGATTGTGGATCCAAGTAAAATGAAATCTTTGTCAGTTTCAGGCTTTCCTCTCAATACTATGATTTTATGTATTGGTCTAGTTATGAGGCATAAACCATCCTGAAGGCTGTAGTCTTTTATCATCAGCAACAAATTCTGCATCAAGTCCTCCTTGCTTTTAGCAAGCAAAATTGTATTACCTATGTAATTCATATGACTAATGAGGGTTCCTGCGACCCTGATGCCATATTGATCTTCATACAGTTCACTTTATCAATTCAATAGTAGCCTATTAATTAATCAAATATAAGAAAAATTTTAAAAGCATGCACTGATCCAGAAAAGGTGCTTTACTTTATCATGTATTAAGAATATCAATTTCAGGGCTGAGCCCTGGTGGCTGTAAGTGGCTGAGTGTGGGACTGCAGCCCACGTACTTGGCGGTTCAAATCCAGCGGCAGCTCTCAGGAGCAGTGCTGGCTAGCTCCAATGATCACCAGAGGCAGTGATGCACCTCCCCCGCCTTCCCCCCCCCCAGCAAAAAAAGAATATCTATTTCAAAAAGAAGAAGAAGGAAATCTATGTCTTAAGAGGAACTTGGGAAATGTTAAAGCAAACACCATAAGAATAAGCAGTCACCAGGGTTCCTAAGATACTCTAGTAGGGAGAAAATGTTCAGTGCAAAATAAACTATTTGGAGCATAGTCTTGCTTTTATTGTGACCAAAAAAAAGTATGAGAATAAAAACTTATTGGATAATAAAGCCAGAGACATTATCTGTTAAAAATAAAAAACAAAATAAAACTTCATTGTTATGGTACGGTTCTCCAGAGAAACAAAACCAGGGCATTTATGATTTTATATATATATATATATATATATATATATGTAGAACTATATATAAAACATAAGAAATAAACAATTAAGCTATAGAACAGTACAAAGACTCAGTGAAACTCACTTCCATGAGACAGCTAATATACTAGCAATTCTTTAAGACATGAGAGGTGCTGGGTGCAAGTCAAGGAAGCAGGAAGCTGAGTCCTCTGTAGAGTAATTCAGGCTCTGGCTACAAGCAGGAAACAGCAAGGTAATTCACCAAAAGTCAGCCAGATGACAGGGCCCAACAGCTCACGTGGTGTACACTTCAGGAGCATGGCAAAGCAGGTCTTGAAGGAACCTCAAACTAGTGACACAGTCCACAGGTTAGGTATGCCACAAGTAGTGTCGCTTGCAAATTGATGCAGAGAACAAGCTAAGGCAGCTACACACTGCTCTAATCATCAAAGAGCAAGAAGCAAGAGAGGTGAGTTTCTCTGAGTCATTTATCTCTCCACCCTTCAATTAATTCCACATGTGTTCATTGGCCAGGTTCACAGAATAAACCTACCTATCATAATTATTTAATTAAAAGAATAAAATATTTGTTGTGTGACTTAGAAATATGAGTCCACCAATATAGCTGGCCAGTTCCTGTCTTAAGCATTGGCATATTTCCTGGCCCAGATTTAAAACATGAGATCTCCAAATAATTCAGGTGAACATCACTTGCCTAATAGGATCCCGTTAAATTGTGAAATGTCTCCATTATATTCTGATAACGTATACTTAATACTGTCATTTTCTGAAAAGCCATCCTTATAAATCTATAGATAATAACTTTTCCACTAAAATGTATTGTTTTGTCCTTCCTTCTTTCCTGTCTTTTTGTTTTCTACTAGTATCCCCAAGGTAGGAAGAAGGGGATTTAAAAAAATCAATGGCTAGCCTGTCTCCTTGACTCTATTCATAATCATAGAAATAATATTTATTTACTATACAACTTTTAGAAAAAATTCATGACAAATCATAGTTGTTCAATTATAGTTGATGAATACGATGGATTGCTATCATGCTTGACAAGTAAGACTAAATAGGGCAAAAGTTGGAATTAGAAAAAAAGATGAAATATGAAAGAAATGTTAGAAGTGCTAATAGCCTCACCTTCAAAGTAGAGAATTGAGAAAGACTGTCTGTAATTGACCAAATATGAAATGAATATGTAAGCATAGTTCTTAAATTACAGAGCCAATGAATAGAACAAAAAATGTATTATACTGGTAGAAAGCAAAAGAAAATATATGTTACTGGAAATAAACTAAGGTTCTATAGACTATAACTAACATTAGTTAAGATATATGGACTTAAAGAAGGTTCACTGAGCTATGAAAATAATTGCTAGAAGCCATGGATATGAAAGTGTAGAATAAATTGTGGAGCAGATTTTTGGTTTTCCTTACAAGTCTATTTTGTTCTCTCTCTCTCTCTCTCTCTCTCTCTCTCTCTCTCTCTCTCTCTCTCTCATTATTCTCTGTGATAATGTCTATGTACAGGTATTATTTTGTATCACTTTATTTTAATTTTAAAATAATGTTCTAGCTTGTTCTTGTCAGGGGTCACACTGTGCTCAGGACACCTAAGAAAAGGGCAAAATTGGCCAAGACCAGTTCCAAAACTACATACATAATCAAGAAAATTTCCCCAAAGGAAAGGTGGACATTAAAGTGAAGTTTTAAAACCACTACTATTGTTTCTAATATTGGCATTCTCATGTATGTCAGACAGGGTTTTCTAGAGAAACAAGACCAGTAAATTTATGATTTGATATATAAGTAGATGATAGATAAAAACAACATGAAGAAATAAACAGCTAATTAATCTACAGAGCAGAACAGAGGTTCAGGTGAACTCACTTCCATGAGGCCGTTAATATACTGGCAGTCCTTCAACTTAGGGTTGCTGGGTGCAAGTCAAGGAAACAGACAGACACCTGAGCCTCTGTAGAACCATCAGGAAGGCCAGCCACAGGCAGCAAACAGCAGGCAGGTCACCAACAGTCAGCAAGATGACAGGGTCCAACAGGCCCCAGCTCAAGAATTATATACACCAGCAGTGTGGCAAAACAGGTTTTGAAAGCACATCAAGCTATAGGGATACAGTCCACGGGTTAGGTGTCCCACAGGTATTATAGCTCAGAAGGTGTTGAGGCAGATAACTAGGTAAGGTAGCGACACACTGGTCTGATCAGCAGAATGCAAGAGACAAGAAGGTAAGGTTCGACAAGTCATTTATTTCTTTGTTCTTCAATTAAACTGCAGGCTTATTTACCCCACATGTGTTTATTGGCCAGGTTGGTACAATAAATCTACCTATCACACTATGCTATTATCCTTTAGTAATCACTTTCTCTTCCTTTAAGAACAGCACTCTATTTGTATAAGGGCATATACCCTCTCACTGCATAGTACATTTTTCAGCGTTCCTGCAACTAAATGTGGCCATGTGACTTAATGTTAATAATATTTGGAGAGAATTGATGTTTCATCTTTTTAGGTTGAGCCCTTATGAAGGAAAAGAAATAGTGGGTACAATTGCTCATGTCTACTTTCCTGTTGCAAGAATTGGATCAACAGGGGAAGTTACATTTTTAAGATAGCAGATCCTCTTTATAGGAATTTGACAATTTAATCACTATTATATTATGTGAGAGAAAAGTACATTGTTTTAAAGCTACTGCATCTTGTCATGTCCCTTTATAGTGTGACTATAAAAGAGAATTGTTGGTTTAGTAGTTAAACATTAGACAGCAGTGTGTATCGTTGGCAGTTCAAAACCAGCAACAGCTCCATGGGAGAAAGTCTGGACTTTTTCCCCATAAACAGTTAAAGTATGGGAAACCCACAGGGAGTCACTATGAATCAGCATTGACTCAATGGCACCTTAACTAATGCTTCCCCTCTTTATTGTCAGTCTTAGAGAAGTGGGCTTTTTATATGTGTACATGTAAAGAATTTGAGTAGTTGTGTCTCCCTACATTGAATGATTACAAATGTCTTATATGCATTCTTTTAAAGCTGTTACAGAACGGAGTACTCATTATGCTATGAAGTCGGAGATATATAAATTTTGGCATTAACAAAGAGAAAGTTTCCTGTATATCACATTATGTCTGTTTTCTCCAAATCTCCCTAAAGGCCTTTACATCATACCATAAATTTAAGCAATAATTTATGTATTCATTTGTGAATTCATACTGAGTGGTCACAAGGCACCCTGTTCTAAGCTACACTCATACTTAGGTAGTGGAGGAAGGAAAGTCTAACATGCTGAAAATCACCTTCATTGGAGTGTCATGATTAATTGAAAGACTGAATTTGCAACATGACTTCTGTGGTTAGCTGCCATTGTGTTATCTCTGACTCATGGTAATCTTATATATAGCCGAACAAACATTTCTCAATCCTGTGGGATCATCTTGCATGAAGTGAAATTTAACTAGTTTTTATTATACTTAGAAATATGAGATAATGGACACACTAAGGAAGTACGTCATGAAAAAGTGTCACACAGTAACTTATGGCATGGGGCACCAGCAAATATTTGCCATTAATTAATCTTCCAATACAGGAAGGAAGGGTTCCATCAATCTTATACTCAGGGGATTGACAAAAGTCTAGGTCTTCACTAAAAATGTAAATTTTTACTGGTGTGTCGTTTCATATGGGATCTCATTCCGCTTGTATAGTTTTCTTTCCTGAATCATTGAAATTACTCTGTCTGATATTAAATTCTGCTTCTCTAATGACAAAGTCATAAAAACTTCACCCACAGCCATCAATTGATTCTGACCCATTGAGACCCTGCAGGACAGAGTTGAACTGCCCCACAAGATTCCTAAGACTGTAATCTTGATGGAATTCTGCTGCCACTTCTTTCTCTCACAGAGCTAGTGAATTCAAACCTCTGACCCTCCAACAATTAACAGGCAAGCACTTAGCCACTATGCCACTTGTCTGCTTCTGTCTGCTGACAGTCATATAGACTTTTGTCAATATCAAGTGTGTCGCTTAAATTTTAATACACATTTATCTTTATGTAGCTCTCCAATTCTATTTTGGTTAAATGGGCTCACTGATTTTCCTACGCAAGTTAAAAGTGTGCCTTGGAGAGATCTCAATTTTCGTTTGAAACTGAAAGTACTTTGACTTTTTCTTCAATGAAGAAGCATAATTTTTAACTGAGTTAGCATGCCCCATTTGTGTAACATATGAACCGTCTCCTGTTTTAACTTGGTTTTCTTTCTTTGTCCATTCCAAGAAAGTGGGAGCATTTGGTGAGAAAAATTGGTTTCCTATTAAATAATAGCTTACATAGGCCTCAATTCAGAACATCCATAAATTATCGAACTTGCCACCTCTTCTTGATCTTCAATTTTATGAGATTTTACCTTTCTGGTTGTAACTATTTGCACTAGTGGTGAATAACTACTTGATATAATGTGTATTTGTGGCAGTCATGTGCTTGTTAATTTTAAGATTGAAATGTAGGGGTGGAGTCTAGCCTATTAATCTGGAGATAGGTATTGAGTAGCCAATGAGGCCTCTATGTGGGCATGGCTTTCTCCAGACTCTTCTGGGAAATCTCACGATATTTCCCTTGTGAAGATGAGAAGCTAACTTCCCCAGTTGTTGGGAGTTAATTCTCAGAGACGATGAATCACGGAGAAGCTGGCAGCATCTGAGAAGCTGGAGGAGCCATTGGAGAGACCACATGGCCTTGCCCTGATGGAGCCAGACCTCTGAAGCTGGAGTGGCGTGCTGTTGATGGATCCTGAGCCCTGGAAACAAGGAGCCATGGGGAGACCCTAACTGTGCCGGAATTCTGCATCCACTGACCTGTGATTTCGTGATTCGGAAGGAGACTTATAGACTGATTTCAGGCATATAGGTTAATATTGGTCTTATGACTTTCAACTCAACTGGGCTGGGAAGCCTTCTCAGTGTCACATTCCTTTTGTACATAAACCCTCTCCTTTTATCCATATGCGTGTCTATGAAATTTGTTCCTCTAGTCTACCTGGACTAACACAGTATTCCTATTTGACCTCAATTAGCACAGGCTTCCATGGTATTTGGATACTATAATTATTGCCTTTACTTATAGGTCAGTTATTAGCTGAATATTTGGTCTTAGTTTGTCTGGTTTTATTATTTGATTGAATTAAACAAATGTGTTGTCAAATCTTAAGTTCTCTCTCATTAGATAGACCTTGATTACTTTGTATATATTGCCCCACTTATCAATTAAGATATTTTTAATTGAAAGGAATACAATATCCAAATAAAAATGGCTCAGGTGCTGGTATTTTATTACTACTTTATATTATAAAATGACCTCAATACCTCATTAATCTGCTCTGAAAGAGATTCTAAAAGAGATTCAGTGACTTCATAGTGTCATCAAATACCCAAGCTGTTTCTGTTTGCTCTACCATTCTCAAGATATTGGTGGTCTCTTTATAGTTTAAAAGTTGCTGCAAAAT
Organism: Nesogale talazaci; assembly: GCA_004026705.1. Lineage (NCBI taxonomy): Eukaryota > Metazoa > Chordata > Mammalia > Afrosoricida > Tenrecidae > Nesogale > Nesogale talazaci. Next base: position 79,261 of record PVJH01004392.1, read on the forward strand.
GTCTAAGCATTATATCTTCACATAAAGCAGATGAAACTCCATTGTACATCTTACTCTTTTTATCAAATAATAATATTTTTCCACAAAGTCTCAGAAGAATTCCTCTTACATAGCATTGGGTACCTGTAGTTAACATGGCCCCCTTCACTGAAACAAAACTAGATGTCTGGTCTTTTTAGCTTCTCTCTTGGTTGATGTATTTGAACACTTGAAAGAGTAGGAGGATGACTTTTCAATATACAGTCATAAATATTGGTGGAGTGAAATTCTTATTATGACTTTTCTGTACATTTTTATGTAGCTCCCACAAAATGATTACAAATAGGGCTTGTGTAAGACTATTAGAAGGGATTCATCAGTTTTCATTACCACCCCCTGGCTAGATGGATGTGTCATTTTAAAAGCAGGAGAAAGAGAAAGCGCATGGCCACCAAAAAAGCATGTTTCAAATATCTTTTTGAAGTGGCAGAGGTCAAGACCAAGGATACCAGAGACTGGCACAAAGATCATAAGGCAGAACCAGAGGAACAGTGCTGAGACTGTGGGATTATGAAACAGAGAAACAGACTGAATTCCCAGGCTCCAGAGGCAGAAACCAATGGATCATGTTCTTGTGAGGCTGAGAACTGGAGTAAGATTGGTTGCTGGTTGAGGAGAGGTGTTACTGTGGACCAATAACTATATCTTACTGCTCACTGATGGTGGCTTGTAGTCAGCTATCCACTTCCTTCATAAACCCCTTTAATTATGAGCAATGTCAGCGAGTTACGTGTAGCCATTGCAATGACTCATTTAACCCAGTATAGAAGTGGAATGCAGTAGAAGGAATCATTGGTTCCAGAATGGGAAAAGAAAGATGGAGCATGGAGGCACATCTGACCTGTAACTCTTGGCAATAGAGAAGTCAGAGGAGGTCAGAAAAAGTCACCCCCAAGCCTTTTACTATATCCATAGTAAAGGGATAAATGTTAATGAAGAAAGATTCTGGATAGCTGTGTTTTTGCTTTGCTCTTTAAGTCGCTCTTCCAACTACCTTTTTAGGCCCTTAGGATTGTAGAAATATGTTTTTCTTCTTCACCAATAGAAAAAATATTACAGCAGAACATATTCATTCACAGTATTATTTAATGTAAACAAATAGTGAAAACTGACAAAGTTATCTGAAAGCATGACTTCAATTTCTAACAATATATTTTTATCCTAAGATAATTGTCATAGGGTATAAAAGCGTGATTAGTTGGGAGACACTAATATTATTTTGTATCTTTTACAATATGCCACAGCTCTTCTATTAATTAGAGTTCTTTTTAAAATACAACTATCAACATATAGATTTTAGTACCCCATATGCCATTTAAGAAGATGTATTCATATTATACAATGTAATTTGAATCTATATACAATAAATCACAATGTTACCTAGTCTTTCCCCTTTCCTTGTTATCACATTCAATGTTGAAGCAAATTTTACATAACACTATCAACAGCTAGTATACTGGATCTAAGGGAAAAAAATAGTTCCCAGATAAAACACATCAGTTAAGACAATTGCAAATGCCAACCTAGAACAGTGTCCAATTATGAAGTTCTGTTATATTATCCTGCAACAGTACCTGCTTTAAAGTTGGACACAAAACTAAGCAAACAACACATAAAAGAGAACTATCAAAAGAAAATCTTATATATCAAGTGGGATGCCCATCATCTGAAACATAATATTCAGTAAAGCTGCCGTCAGAATCAAGTATAAGCAATAATTACATGATGGTAAATGTTATGGGAAGAGACAGGAAAACATAACCTTTCCCGTCATTTTAATTTCATAAGTTGGAATAACTGAGAAATGACCTGTCCACAGAAGAAGAGCACCTGAAAACCTTTATCCCAAAAGCAGCTGGTAAGCAGCGGGCCTTGAATTCCTGGTACACCACAAAAAGCTCCTTGTGATCCTTGTGGAAAGTGCTGAGAAAAATTCTAATTCAATTCACAGAGTTTAAATTGTAAGCGTTCTCCCCTCTGAGCAACAGGAACAGATGAACTCTCAAGAAATAAAGATCTCATTTTCATGGAAATCATCTTCCAAAGAATGAGAGAGAGAGAGAGAGAAAATAAAGAAAATGTATGAGGTAAACTTGGGATTGCTGTAAAAGACAACAGGTGTTGAGGTTTTCTATGAGGATGTAGTTATTCCTCGAGGTATATTTTAATGACTTTCTAACAGTTGACACAGTTTATCTTCCCACTGGAATAAATAGAATTTTGGTAGCCAGGTGCTCTGAAAAAAAAAGTTTAGCTAAAGACTGCAATAAACACAAAACTGCTTCCCATCTAAGGTTAAGCACTGGGGTAAGGACAGAAATATAATTTGTACATGATTCACAGGAACTGGCCTCTCTTTTTAGATAGGGCATAGCAGACCCATATTTCCAATCAAATTGTAAACACTTAATAAAACTTCAGAGACTCTCAACCTATGGCTCATCAGAAGCACTGTCAAGATTTTCAAAGATACGCACCAGGACCCCACTCTAGAGTTATTGATCTGAGAGGCCTGAGTGTAGCCGCAGGCTACTGAGTATTTAAAACACTGCAAAGGAATCCAGTGGGCACAGAAGGTTGCAAACAACTGAATTAATACAGAGCATAATAAAAAGCTGTCAAAAGTGTTTATATTCCAATCTCAAATGTGGGATTAATATGATAGATAACAGTCGACACTCAAAAACTCTTTAATTGATCTTCTTACTATCTGTCTTCATACAACCTCATTCATGAATCTATAAACTTCATTAAGACAGACTTTATTATGTTCATCTTTGTATTTCTAATAACAATTTTTGTTCTGACACATAGTAATCATTCAAGGAATGGTTGTCAAATGAATTAAAATAATTTATACTAAATATACTGTTTCTATGCCATCCTATGTTGTTTTAAGGGAAATTATTTAGATACTTGCTTAAATCCTAGATTTTCTTGGTAAAATCAAAAAGAAAACAATGACAGAAGCAAAAATGTAGAACAAGAATGTTCAACATTTTTGTAATCACAGCTTTCCAGTCAATTTTAATACAGGATCATTATGTGTTAGAATTGAGTGAGTCTAGGGGATTATAACCCAACCAAGCATCCCGCTCCCATTTAGTTAAGTCCAATTCCTAGTGCTCCTACAAGACAGTATTAGAACTAACTGCTCCCTAAGTTTTCCAAGACTATATCATCCTTTTCCCACAGAGTATTGGTGTGGTTTGAATGTCAATCTTGCAATAAACAATCCAATGTTTTTCCCCCCTACAGCTTTAAATCAACACTGCTTCTTCAAGGGTGCCTAGATAGAATATTTGGAGACCAAGAAGCATTAGGGGGAAAGAGCCTCCTCACAAAAAGTGTTGAATTAAGATATTCGGGTGTGTTTTGTTAGTAAAGAGCAGTTGTAGTTTAAAAGGTTATATATATCCAACTGACCTTGTTACAAGGATATATGTCCTTTTAAAATGATGTAACCTGAAATTTAGGTAAGCATGACTGCTGAGACAGCTTTAGTCCTCTGGATCTGTTTTGTCTCACACCCGCCTACGTTTATACTCTGTATAGAATTTTTGACTCTTCCGTGGATTTTGCTGGAATATCTACTAGTTTGAATCCTTGTGTTCAAGTCAACAAACCACACCTGTACACCTCAGTAGCATTAATTTCCTTTAGCATTTAATGAATTTTATGAGTCTGGGTAATCAGGAAACGATCATACAATGAAAATTTGCCTTTCAGTCCTAACAGGTTTATAAACATCCTGAAATTCATCTGCAAATATTTTAGGGATCCTTAAACCCCAGATTGAGAAACCATGATGATTAGTGATTGTGTCAAATCTTAGCATACCTATTCCCAAGGGTACATTATCCATAAGCAGGCATATTTTTTCAAAGACTCAGGTAACCTTTATTTCTATTTACTTTACCTATGAACACATCACAAAATGCTTGATTAACTTCCACCCCCTAAAACTCCAGCCATTCCCCTCATGCATTCTTTCTAGCATCCTGCTTTTCTTAAACCGTTCACCATGCTGCCAATATGAATACATTTAAATGATTAAAGTACTGAGAGGGACTGCCAGAAAACTTGGTCATCTAGTAATGGTTAGTATTATTAGTTGCAGTCAGCAGCATGAAATTTTCAAAGTGTTTCTATAAAGCTCCAAATTAATGGTTGAATAGAAATAAGGAGAGAAAGACAATCTTCTAGGGTTGAATTTTCTTTCTGTAATTTCCTTGTCGTTATCTGTGTCTACATGATTGAACTTAATTTTCTCTTTTTACAATAGTTGCACAACTAATCATATATTTAGGGACATTTCAGCTTTTCAACAGTATCTCTGACACTTCATCCATTAGTAAGTACAGCAGCAAGCAGTTAGTGGAGCTGAGTTTTGAGGAGAGCCACATTAAAGTGCATCTCCAATGAAGCCAGGAAAAGTACTGGAAGGCCACACAGCCATTTTAAGTCCTGTGTAAGCCTATTAATTTCATCCAATTCATGAGATCCATTCCCAAATAGTTTTTTTAATGAAATGCTTGATTTTTAAGAGGAAAATAAACTGTTCAATGTCCCCAGAACATATTGACTGCTTTAGAATGGTCATTAGACAAAACAACACTTTAAAGGTCACAGCAGGTTCACACAAAAGAAAAATATTTACATATTCCCCTAATGGTGTGGCAGTTATTGATTGTGTTAATTTCAGGATTGGGAGTATAGGAGTGTAATCTAGTTTGTCAATCTGAAGATAGCCAATGAGACCTTTGTGTGGGCATGACTTTCTCCTGAGAATTCTGGGAAAACCAGCCATATTTCCCCATTGGGGAGGTAAGAGACTTACTACTCAGTCCCTTGCAGATGCTGTACTGCAAAACACATGGCAGCATGCGGATAGACCCTGAGACCTAGAAACTGCAGCAACCATGGGAAACTCCTGACAATGCTAAGATGCTTTTACCACCACTGGATACTACTGATAGACCCTAAGCCCTGGAAACTGGAGGAGCCATGCGGAGATCCCTGCTAGTGCCGGGATGCTTCCACTGACTCTGGATCCAAGACTGCACCCACCAGTCTGTGATTGTCCTGGTGTCAGTGCATGTACTTTGCATGTCCAAAGAACACTTTATAGTCTGGTATTAGACGTATGGGCTAGTATTGGACTGATGACCTTGGACTGGACTGAGTTGGGATGTTTTATTGTATAGTTACTCTTGTAGATAAAACTCTTTCTTATACATATATGCGTGTCTATGAATTTGTTTCTCTAGTCTACCCAGACTAACCATAACAATGAAGATCCATTGATAAGTTCAATTACTTTTAATATGACTGACATTTGGGATTATGGTATAGATACTTTATGAAGCAGTTAAATAAAATGTAATTGGCCATCACTCACTTTTCCTAGATAATACAAGGGTGTAACCAAAAGAAAAACCTGGAATTTTTTTCAAAGTTATGTAAATATTTTTACAAAGCAACCTTATCACCTTTAAACACCTCTCCATTGGTCTTAATACATTTGTCAAATAGTTCCATTCCTGGAAACATTTTACAAATTTACCTGTTTGGATGGCCGACAGCATTTCCTCTTTTATTTTCTTTTTCCTCACCATTTTTATGTCTTCACCTTGATGTCCTTTCATATCCCTCTTCATTTGCAGAAGCAAAAAGAAACCACACAGATAAAGTTCAGGTGAGTAAGGTGTGTTGGGCAAGAGAGGCATGCTGTTTTTGCCCAAAACTAATACACTGAGATGACTGTGAGCAGGTGCATTGTAATGGTGGCAAAACCAGTCCCCCATCTGCCACAAATCAGGCCTTTTTAGTTGTAAATTGTTACAAAATCGTTCCAGAACTTTTATATAAAAAGCTTGATTAATGGTCTGGCCTGGTAGAAGGAACTCCTAATGCAGTATGAGTCAACATTTTCATCTGTTAGGGAAGTTGATGGATATCCGTAATGAGGTTTATCTTCACCTCTTCTGAAATGAGAAAACTACTCTTCACTTGAGTTTTTCCCACAGCACTGTCCTTGTAAGGCGTGTTCAACATCACAACAGTTTCTGCAGCACTCTTTCCTACCAGGAGGCACAATATCACAGCATCATGCTTTTCTTAAGTCAGCCATCACAACTCAAGGACAAGGGAGCAACAAGAGATCTAAAATTGATGACAAGGAGGCCAAGATGGGGTTTAAACAAGAGCAACAGAGTCAATATCAATTACTGAGAGCCAAATGAAGGTTAGACACAACAGTTGGACAAGTGGAAAGTAAAAAGAAACAGAGAAAAGGGCTAGGAGGCAGAAAACATTTATAGAGGTCTAAATATAAGTGTTTACATATATAAATATATTAATATATAAGATAGGGATATAGACATGTGTGCATATGTTTACAGATCAAGTATTAAGGAAGCAGATGGGTACTGGTCCTCTACTGAAGTATGCCCTCAATGCAAGAATATTTTGTTCTAATACATGGCATTCTGTGACCCTCACCTTTCTGATATGATTTTTGGAGGCAAAATGGCTGCATAAGCAAATGTGGTGAAGAACGCTGATGGTGACTGACTATTAAAAGCTATAATGCTTGGGGTCTTAAAGGTTTGAAGGTAAGCAAGTAGTTCATCATCCAGGAAAACAACAAGGCCCACATGAAAGAAACACACTGGCTTGTGTGATCGTGAGGTGCTGACGATATCAGGAATCAGGCATCAGAAGACCCAAAATGGAGTAGAGACTCAAAGCCCATGGGTAGACAAGGGAAAATCCATTCAAAAAGGGTCACAAGGAAGGTACCAGTCAGCCAGGGTGTGGTATAGCACCGAAAAAACACACAGTATTCTTCTGGTTCTTTAATGCTTCCTCCCTACTCCCCTACCCCATTATCATGATTCCAGTTCTATCTTACAGACCCAGCTAGAGTGGAACATGTACACTGGTACAGATAAAAGTTCTCAATACATGGAATTCAGGACAGATAAACTCTCCAGGAGCAGTAATGTGAGTAGCAATATCCTGACTGCAGGGAAAAGGTGTAGGGGAGAAAGGGTGTAAAGAGGGAACTGATTGCAAGGATTGACGTATAGCCAACCCCATCCAATCAGGGGATAAATTACAGAAATGAGGGTGAGGAGAGACAGCAGATGGTGTAAGATATAAAAACAATAACAATTTATAATTTATAAAGGGTTCCTTAGGGAGGGACGGAGGGAGTAAAAAGAGGAACTAATACCAACTGCTCAAGTAGAAGGAAAATGTTTTGAAAATGATGGTGGCAACACATGTACATATGTGCTTGATACAATTGATGTATGGATGGTTATAAGAGCTGTAAGAGTGCCCAATAAAGTGACTTATAAAAAATTAATCAGCCATCACAAAAAATGAGGTTCAAGGGAAACTGTGTTTACAAAATTGCACTGAACAGGGAGAACATTCCCAGGCTATGACATTGGGTGCACTAACTCAGAGCAAGTTGCTTAATTCTGTCCTTGGAAGAAAAATGCATACCACAAAAACCCCACTCTGCCTAGTGCAATTCTGCTTTTTCAAGAGTACCCCCTTGTACATCAGCATCGCACACAAACACACATGTGCACACACTTTCTAATATTTTCTAATTTAATGTCATAAAATGTTATTCTAATACAAAACAAAGAAATAGTCAGAAATCACAATGCTTTCACTCCAAATTATTACCAACCAGGGAAAGAAATTGTAAGTGGATCAACTAAGATGGACAGATTAGATATATTTTGAAAGAGGAAACCATAGATTAATATTCCAGAATAGACATGTCAAATAAAACTTGATATATCATATTATTAGACTTAAAGAAGTTAGAAATAATGGATAATTTGAAGAAAAAAAAACAGAAATCAATACTGGAGATGTGGTTAACCCATATCCATTGTACACCCTAAAATAATTCATCATGTTGACAAGAGATAATTAAAATACAGAAGTGATATTTAAAATTAATTGCTCTCTTAATAAGTGTCTTAATGCATCTAGAAAAGTAAACCCTAAAAATAAAACATACTCTTTACACTCACCTGCGAGAAGACCACTTCAGAGGCAATCACTGTCACTTCATATGCATGTGCACATTTAGTTGTGAGATGTGATTGAGTTGGTTTGGACTCACAACATCCCTACAAGAGAATGAAACACCACATGGTCCTACATCACCCTTGCAATTGTTTTTATGTTTAAACCCATTGTTTCAGCCACTGTGTCAATGCATCTTGACCAGGGATCATCTCTTTCTTTTTCGCAGCCACTCTACCAAAAGCATGATATCCTTCTAAAGAACTGGTTTCACCTGATAACGTGCGAAATATGTGAGCTAAAATCTTGCCATTCTAGGCAAGAGGGAACATTCTGGTTGGAAGGTCCAAGACAGATATGTTGGTTCTTTTGGGAGTCCATGAAACTTTCTATATTCTGTACCAACACTATGATTCAAATGGGCCAATTCTTCTTCAGTAAAACTTATTCAATGTCCAACTTGCCCATGCATAGGAGACGATTGAAAATACCATAAGTTGAGTCAAACACACCATACATACTCTGTTTTTCAACACTTTAAAGAGGTGATTTACCCAATGCAATGGGTCTTTCATCTCTTGACTGGTACTTCCATGTACTGATTGTGGATCCAATCTTTTCTACATTATCATGATGTTATCTATTGGTTACTTGTCAGAATTAGTCCATACTGAGGGCACAAAATCTTGATCTTCATCCAATGTTTTAAGTCTTTCCCATTTTCAGCAAGAAAGGTTGTTCCATCTGTATATTGCAGATTGTTAGTATGCCTTCTTCTGAATCTGATGCCTCATTTTTATGCATACAATCCAATGTCTCTCATGATTTGCTGAATATACAGTGTCTCAGATTATGTGTTTAGAATACAGATAAAATAAGTATGGTGAGAAGAATGCAACTCTGACACATATCTTTCCTGATTATAAACCATACAAAATTCCATGGTGTTGTTTTGACTATGCAAAGGGACTTGAGTATGTGGAGCACAGTCTTGAGATTGATAGGAATTCCAGAACATTTCATTGTGCTCATGTGAAACTTGTACATAGATCGAGGTAGTTATGTAAACAGAACAAGGAAATACTACACAATAAGTAACTGACTATACATCCACATCAGCATAGAAGAATAGTTCAGAAAGCATTTCTACTTGGGGTCCAGTCCATATATGCTTAGTTTAGTCCACACAAAATAAGTCTCTGTACTTGGTGGATGGCTGTATGCAAGTACTTTGGGTAGTACACTTGTGTTATCTCATTAAGAAGGTTTCAAAAGGAATATCCAATCAAGTGTGGCTTCTGAGGGGAACTGCTAAGCTAATGAAGTTGAAAGCAGAAAGGCCACCTCAGAAGAGTATGTTGATTATTTGGAGGATCCCCAAGCATAATCTTGGTACAAGTTCTCTAAGGGCACTGGACTATCCTGGGTGTTTATTTGAAAAAAAATTAAAATTGAAAACTTCACTGATAAGAAAAATGTAAGGATGATTTCACCAAAGGAAATGTTTTTTTCCATATTGAAACAGTACTCTTGCTCATTATTTAAGGGTATCAAGAACTTGCTTATGGGAATTTCACTGATAAACCTTACCCCACCCACCCTATAAACCTGGACATGCCCTTTCAGACTTCTTTTGTTCCCTTAACTCAAAAAATATCTCAAAGGAACACAATTTGAGTCTCAGAGTATACTAAAATTGCCATTCTAACATGCCATAAAGAGGAGGGTACAGAATTTCTCAGAGAATTTTTAGAGAGAAATCTTCTCAGTGTTTAAGAAGATGGGAGATAAGCTGAGAAAGATATGCTGGAAGGAAGATATGCTGAGAAAAAAAGCTTCACATTTTGATTTTCCTTTTGTTTGATAAGATTTCTATAATTTTATTGCAATTCTTTTTGACTTGCCCTGTTTGAGCCTGGAAGTCTACAAATATCCTCCTTATACATCAATGTTGGCTTGCCTTGCTAAGCATACTGTTTTCCACTTAATATTATAATTAATTATTAAATATTATAGTTTCATATTATAGCATCATAATTGTTCATCTTCAAGGATACATAACCAAAGTTACTGCCATCTTGTCAATTCTCACTCATGGTCCTTCCATGAGGCAGAATTGAACTGCTCCCTAGGGTTTCCAGGGCTGTATATCTTTATGGAAGCAGAACGTGTCATTTTGCTCTGATCAAGTTGGTGTTAGTTTCAAACTGCTGACCTTATGATTAGCATCTCAATGTACAACCAGTTGAATCATCTCTATTTGTTAACGACTGTGTGTTACCACCACCACCAGCTGCCATCATGTCGATTTTGTGTGCCCTGTGACTGCGTCCAATCTTACTCCATAGAGTCTTCAAGGGTTTGTTTTTCAGAAGTAAATTACCTGATATTTCTTCCCAGGCAACTCTGGGTAAATTCAAACTTCCAGCTTGCATTGTAATGAAAATATTTTTGACAAAGCTTTAACCAACTTTTTTCTCATTAAATTTTGAGGTTAAGCATCTTTCATTTCATTTTGTTTTGGCTTTTAATTTTACTGTGAGAAGCTTTTATATGCTAATAGAATTAGTCCCTTACTTTTAAATTTGGTACAAATTCTCCTACACTATAATTAATAATATTATTTCATGAACTTGGCAAAAGTATTGGCTTACTACAAAAATTCAAAATATTATCTCAAATCACCTCCAGGTTCTCAAGTCTTACTCTGTAAGGTTTTATCACTTAAATTGGAAGGTGAGAATAAGCATATACCTAAGTATATAGTGTTTTCCCTAGAAAATATCTAAATATTTTAATCATTAGTATCCATTGAGAACTCAACAGAGATTATGGTGGTTGGTACAAACAAATGATACCTATCTTATATAATTCCTCACAATGATACCTCCTTATATATTTCCTACCTTAAATTTTACAATAAGACAATAGATACCTTTTTCCAGGTCCAAGTGACAAACATGATCATTTCTCATGATTACTATTGAGCCCCTTTTAAAGACATTCTGAATAAAAACTGATGGTAAGCATTCCAGTTTTTTAGATAAAGCCATGGGAGCCATGTTCTTTCTGCAATCACAAATTGAACGTTAAAAATATATCTATCTGTCTGAATTAGCTCTCTTAAAGTTTTATTGAGTACTATGTATTTGCTTTGCATAGACACTTGAAATACAAAAGGAAATAAAAACACAAAGATAATTTTTCCCACAGAATTTGATCCTAAGGTAATTTATGAGAACTTCTATTAACCACAGCTCTCGGCATTAGTTCAATGGAGGTGAATGAAGACACAGCAATTAAACTTTCTAGGAATCCAAAGAAGAGAGATTGAAATCATGTTATCTGTGTGGAGAAGCTGTGTAATCTGTGTTGTTGGAATCTTTTGAGCTTTTTCTTACCTCAATATTTTGAGGGCTGCTCAAACAATGTAAACCTGGTCATCTGTACTTTACCCCTGGCATTAAAACATGAAAGAAACTTTAGTGTCAAGAGGCAATAAGAAGTAAACCTCTAAGTTCATACTCAGCACAGTCTCAGACACACACATATCATGAAATAGTGCTTTAGAAGGAAAAGTATATCACTCATTCAATCTCAACACAGATTTTTTGCATCGTGACCCACATCTCTGGAGAACAGCAACTGATAGCCCCATCCAGGCCCTAGTATGTATTTACAAATTAACTGAAATAATCATTAGAAAATAGTTCTGTTTGAAGTGCTAAATGGGCTGCAACTTTCAAAACTAACCTGCCTGCCAAATTGTGATTTAAAGTGAAATTGGCATGAGCAGACATTTCCACATCAGCCTGTAGCACATCTGGTCCAGACCAAACAAACAGAAGATTTATTCTGTCAGGGAGATCATTTAGCATTCCTTTTCATGCTTCAGAAGGAGCCTGTACCTGTCACTCACCAAAGCACTCAGCTTTTGGTGGCTAGACTCTGTTGCTTTCCCTGACTAGCCTTGATCTAACACTTCTAAGGAGGCTCATGTGCACTGCTCCACCTGGGAGCCCAGTACCCATGCCAAGTTCATTTCCATAGTCTTATAGAAACCTCCTGGAGGATTTCAAACATCTGCTCATAAGTAAAGAAACATTGTCTTCAGCTCTAACAATAATATAAAGGGCAACTGAACCTTCTTTTGCAAATAAAGCAGGACTGATAAATGATCTTATTTTGCAGGACTTGGGGCAAGGTACTTAGTGTCTTTCCAAATTCAAATCCTTAAAATGAACACAGCTAATTACTAATGGGGAAAATTGAATGCATCCAGAGTTTTACCATGGGCTTAAATACCAGAGAATAAGTTGTATAAATTAGGTTTGGGGTTTGTGTGCTTGTCTTTTGTTTTTAACAAGTGAAATGGTTAGTTATTTACTGAAACTCGATGAATACGTTTGCAAAAATGATCATTATTTCTAAAATATATCACGATTATTAATTGGTTTGTACGTCTCAGACCACGGCCTGTTGGAATCGAGTGCAATGCTCTTTTGCCTGAGTCCCATGACCACTTTCTTTTCTAGAATATTAATCTCCTCTTGCTGCAGTCTTCAGTCCCAGGAGGGCCACGTCTTGGCTCATCCCATGCAGATCTACTAGACTATTTTCCCACTTCTGAAGTTCCGCGACTACTCAGAGGGAGATATGCTGCACCACAGGGACTCCACATATTTCATCGTGACATTGGCCTTGGTGGATATGAACCATTCAGTTTCAGCTTCAATAAAAATTGGAAAAGGATCAATCAGAATTATTTTGCTCATTGGTATGTGTGTAATTTTTGATGCTGGACTAAATTTACCTCTGTATTCTCTTCTGAGAAATAAACAAGTACAGAAAACAAACTCTCAGTGTCCTTTCCAGTTGAACATATTTATTATAGATACCTTGTGGGTCTTTTGTCCTAGAGGAACTAATTTTATTTAGAAACACTATTTATTTTCATACTGATGTGTGGATCTAGGTCTAGACACAATAGAATAATTTTTATGTAAATAGAAAAACATTCTGTCTTTCTTAAAGTATAACAAAGGAAATTAAAAAGGAAAAAAACTTGCAATTTCCAAAGTATTTTTAAATCACACTTTAGAGTTTCCACACAGGTTGTACATATATTTTCATCGTGTTGAATAGTTATAGGGCCCCGACAATATGAACAGTGAATTAATCTACATTTGTTTCACATTGGTACCTCCTATTGAGTTATTAATAAACATGATACTACTAGTACCGCTTTGTTAATACTCAGCTTGGTCTATGGAGCTCAGAAAATGCTCCTCTTGAATTCACATAGAACAGCCTTAAATAGTTTACTTTCTAGCTACTCTATTTGGCCCTAAGAAATCTATCTCTAGGCCAAATCCAGTTTCTTCTGAAGGAAACAAATCAGCCTTCCATATCAATTGAACTGGTTTCAACCAATCTTGAAATATATCCTTATTGAAATATTGGTAAAATTTGAGTATATCTTAATTATAATTTCTTTACTTATAAACCACCAGATGAGGAGGGTGGAGAAGATATACAATTATAAACAGTATCTAAATAATTCATTTCTTGTTATATTTAAATTCATCTTCATATTATCAGCTCACATTTCTATTAACATTTAGGATATAGTTAAATATATTTAGAGATATAAAAGTAACATTGAAAATAGCTTGTTTGGGGCTGATCCCCTGTAGCATAAGTGGTTGAGTGCAGGACACTCGGCCCGTGGGCTTGGCAGTTCAAATACAGCGGCAGCTCTCAGAAGCAGCACTAGGTAGCGCCTACAACCACCAGAGGCAGTGATGCCCCCTCCCCCCCTAAAAAAAAACAACAACAAAGAAAATAGCTTGTTTGCATGCTTTGATAATAAATTGAAGTAACATTATAGAGACAACAAAGCCTGAGAATGAATGACTTCAAAATAATACATATCATATTTGATTAAAAAGTGATATTGCCTATTAGCTAATAAATACCCTAAACAACTGACATTATGCATAAGAACAAGTAGAAAAATATATTTCAATTTCTATCTGTTTGAAGACACCAGTAAAAGTCAAAGGACAGAAGCAGACAGACATGAATAAAGTTTGTTATCATTGAACATTAGATTGGTCAATGGATTCAGAAGGAAAAAGTAAATCAATTAAATGTGGAAAGCCAATTGATGCGAACATTATGAACAACTTAAATTATAGCTCAATATAATCATCACTATCATGTAAGTGTTGAAATTCTTCAATTTGACATGGCAGAACAATGACATAAATAACCATAAAAGAAAATATCATAGCAAAGTGATGAATTTAAGTAATAAAAGTAGCAGACAATAGATATAGAGGAAAATTAGTAGGGTCAAAATATGATGAACATAGATGAGAAGAAATGGTATTTGGAGACAAATGAATTTTCCTTGAATAGGAACTGCCAAGATATTGTCATTTAAAACCTTTAGCAGAACTTCTGCAGAGTTGTGTTGCTATTTGGGGTTTAAATTTCCAATATTTAATACATTCTGAATGGATCCTGTAGTCTATTAAGCTGTCTTTCATGATCACAGATTCACTTTATGCTAATTTAAATAGCTTTCTTATGTTTTTAAAAAGTATACATGAATTGCAGCTCAATTAATTATGATATCCTGTTTTCAAACAAAATGTGAAGTATAATAACAGAGAAAACGTTTTCAGAATGTATAAAGTCAGGATAAGATTTAATAAATGAGAGTAAAATTTACTGTCCAACTGAAAAGAATACCATACTAAGAATCTTCTATCTATGGAAAACTCTGTAAGTCTTTTTAGAGAGCTATTTAGGGTTAAAAAAGAAAAAAAATCATACTTTTGAAAAGTTTTCTGTCCATAGAACCATGGACTAGGTAATATGGCATCTTCAAATGTCTGGAGAGTGTGGCAGGGCAAGGCTACTAAAAATGCCAACCTAAGGAAGCACTATATGTAATTATCCTGTGAGGCTAGAATATATCAAAAGGAAGAAAATCATCACATAGTCAAGGAAGGTTTCATTGTTAAGACATCATGAAAAGGGACGAATGGGCACACCAACAGGATAAGAAATCAGAATGTAAAAAATTAGTGGCCTACTAAAAAGAACTCTAGTTTTAACACCTTTTTATACAAGAAAAGCAGCACAAAGACCAGATCAAGTGCCTTGAAGTCTTCTCATTGTAACCACAAGTTCTCATTTTTATGTACAATGCATTGCTAACGACTAATTATATAAGCATCATAGCCATGACTTTCACCAGAAGCAAATGTAAGAAATTAAAAGTCCCTATGCCCTTACACAGAAACGCATAGGCTCTTCCAGGAAAATGAAGAAAATCTCAAATTGATCAAATTCAAAGGGATGTCTGTTATTTGAGAAAGGAAGGATTCTAGAGGAAATGCAAATATAACACTGACCTTCAATTGTAAATAATATTTTGGATCATTGAAATTTCCATAAGGAGCTTTAGTACATGCAATTCATTTGAATCAGAGGCAGTTGGAGCATATTGACTCTTTCAAAGCCACTATGACTTCTCAGCTCAATAATGCATGAGCTTAGACAAAGTTGTACCGCTGTCTGGATTTCAACAAGGTGATTTGCTAAAGCAAATCCTAGGTCCAGGTAACCTGAGACAAAATTTTACAACCTTCCTTTATTTTAACTTTTAAGGGTTTTTCTTGTTTTCTTTTCTTTTGTTTTCATGCAAACACTGTTTAGTTTGGGGAAAATGCTAGATTAAGAAAACAGTTTGGAAAAATGAAGTCACATGTTTTTATTCATTCTTAGTACAATGTGGGGAGTCCAATTAAAATATCCACTCAACTGAGCACTTGCAGTAGATTTATTTACGTGGATAGCTGCTAAGGAGGGGTAAACTATTTTTATCTGTTTGGTAAATTTTATTGGCATTTTCAATACCCATATTTTACTTAGTAAAATATGGCTCAAAGGAAAGAAATATTTTATGGCTTTTGCTGTCATTTGAGGAGAATGCATCCTGGATACCATTAAGGAAGTATTTTCACTGGAGAAATATGGGGTTAAAAAGCCCCATACATGGATTTTGAGGTCCAGGGAAGCAACACAGAAGAAATAATGAATTCAAAACATAGTAAATTAAAAAATATAGATATTGATAGATTAGATAGAGAGGTGGTGGGTGGTGGGTGAATGGATGGATAGATAGACAGACAGATGATAGATAGATAGAAGATGATGATGATAGATAGATAGATTAGAGAGAGAGAGAGAGAGAGAGAGAGAGGTATGGCACTGTTGGGTAAGTGTTGGACTGGTGGACTGGTAGCTTTAAGGCCAGTGTTTCAAACCCATCATTTACTTAGAGGGAGAAAGAGGAGGTCATCTGTTGTTCTGGTAAAGACTTACCACCTTGGTAACTTTGTATAGGGCTGCTATGAGTCACAAATGCCTCCATTAGCACTACATTTTGTTTGAGGAATTTAGTAACAAATAACAATTTGGATAAGGGAGAGAGATGAATTATTTGAAGACTAAGTTTTACTGCTGGAAATATTGAAAGCATAATTGTATTGTGCTATTATAAAACATATTTAGCCATTAGAATTCATTTTTAGGTATTCATGTTTACAAATTATAAAGTATAATATAAGAGATGTTAACTTTAAAATATATCAAATGTCTATCAATACTGACATAATTTTCTCAGTAATAAGATATGACACAGTTCTGAATCCATTTAGATTGCTACTGTATTGACTATCAACTGAGCACCATAGCTGTCTGCACCACCCAGAAATAAATATGTGCATTATACTGGGAAAATGTAAGCGGTTTTTGCTGAATGAACAGTTTTGTCATATTTTGAAGGATAATACATTTCCAAAAGGAAATATACAAACCAAATTTGACATTTATTAGAGCAATCATGATGAATTTTAACTAAAGATGCCATGTCGCACCAAAGGAGAAAGGATAAAAGACAAACAAATAAACATTAAGACTTTATAAACTATTGCAGATGTCATAGGACTTCTCAATCAATTTAGCAAAACATATCTATCTGCATATCTACACCATGAGGAACACTATTTGTTTCTTTAATATTGTGACCTATATAAATGTTTATATCGCTCAACTTTATAGGGACTAATCAAATTCAATCATCAGCCAGTGCTTTTATTTTAAAATGTACCTAGAGAATCACATAAAAACATATAGAATCTGATTTTAATCAATTATTTAACAGTCAACAAAACTTAAGGTCCTATACAGCAAAATGGCATGTAAGATTATTATAGACCCCTCATTTAAAGAAAGTGAACTATAATATAAAATGGTGTTATCCTTTGATAATACTACAGTAGCTTATATATTTTTCCAGTAATTGGACCTTCTCTGCTGGTCATGTGAAAAAATTTTGATGTTGGATATATTTTCAAGAAGAAGAAAATAAATCAGCATATATATAATGAAAAATTATTTTAAAGCAAGCTAGTTGTAAAAAGGGAGAAGTGACTGATAACACTAGTCACAAAAGGATCTACCAGTGAATAAAAATGGTAATTTTATGATTTGCAATACTATAAATGGAATAGAAAAATTGAACTTTATATAAGTATACAGGAAAAACTTCTCTATGTGCTATTAAAAAGGAACAAATTGAACATCTGGGAAGGATTATATTAAGAAAAGTTGTTTTTCCAACAATGATTATAATGAAAATTTCAACACCCATTTCTCGAAAAATCATCTTTTTGCTCCATATTCTCTCTAGGATTAATCTTGAATCTGTAAATGTCTTCCTAAATTTTCTTGTCATTCTCAAACTCCAACCAAAAGCATTTCTTTTGCTGTACCTCCATGTTCTGTTCTATCCCGCAGAGGTTATCTTTTAACGATACCACAAGTATGAGACTGAGTTCGAAATAGTAGCAGTAAACATTCCCATTCTTATTGTGTTTTTGTTTCTATCTTTTTGGATGGGCCCTAATCAGTGTGAAATATAATCTGAATTTATTATCCTGTCATTGTTGTATTATGAATAGATCTTCCAACAACTTGATGACAACATATATATTCTCTATCTCTACCCTACCCCCCACTATCCACTACTGTTATGTAGAAAGAATATATGCTAGAGAGTTTGTTTGTTTGTTTTTTACCGTACCTAGAATATTCTTAAGTCCCATATGCCTTATTTAGTATGTTTCCTTGCCTGAAGTGTCTTCAGTGAAAGGTTTTGTTTCAGTACAACAATTATTGGTAACCAAAAAAAATAAAATCAGGATAGAAAGTCCCAAAGGATTTAGGGTCCAAAGTTCAATGGTGGACTTTGCCTGACTGATTCCAGTGGTGTTTCAGAGGGGAGAGCTAAATGCAAAGGTAGAGGGGACAGCAGAAGACTGGGACCTAGACATAGCAAGTACAGATGGAGAACAGAGAGAACTAGTGAATAATTGGAGAAAGGGAACATCGATGGGATATAAAGATGAACAAAAATTAAAGATGAACCTACCATTTTTAATCGAACATATCCAATTCAAAAAAAAAACTTGGAAAGTATTTTAGATTGGCTTGGCACTAGATCATTGGTAAGGAGACTGGATGTGGGCAGCTTTTACACTGTACCAAAAGAGGATCTAAATATAAATATGAATTACTGGTGATTGAAGGCTTCTTTTAATATCTTACTAGCTGCTTCTGTTTATCTCAGTTATGCTGAGAGTAAGAAAAATCAAACAGGTGCAAGAAAGTTTCAAAACACCTGTGATAAGCAGTGTTTACATGAACCTATAGAAGGCTTCCAGCCAGTATTAAGTGTACAGTTGGTGGCAGAAACCATGGATTTATACAAGGCCATACAGAAAATGTGTGATCATTTTCTAGTAGTATTTAGAACTACACCCACTCCTAATTATTGACATGCGTAAGTTCCAAAGACTGGATTTATTGGTCAAAATCAGTCTAAAGCAAAAACAAAGGACAATCTTATAATTACATAACTGCAAAATTGCGTCTTTTTTGTCACAGTCTCCAGAATAATTCATTGCCTAGAGAAAACCATCCATTACCCCAAGATTCCTGTCCTTGGTCTGAGAACACTGAAGTATGGTTGGCAAAGGGTTCACTTCATTCTTCAGTTTTAAGCAATATTTCATAAAATGTCTAATTTTTTATAGTAAAATTAAATTCTTGGTACATTGGAACAAGGATCCTAAGCCACTAAGGTTTAACAAATTCACAGATGAGCTGGGGAGTCTGAGATAACCTTTTTAAAAGTAAAATGCATTTGGCTGGCTTCCTAGAAAAGATCCCCACTGGCCTCGCTGATTCTTGAAAGAAGGTAGTCTCCTGTGGTTTGCTTTCAGGCTCTTCCAGTCTCACTGGAAGATAGTAATGTGTGAATAAATTGATGTAAGTCCAGAAGTCCAGACGAAGCAATTAAAGAATACAAAAAGACAATTAAGTTCAGTCATTTGACTTTAGTTTAAAGCTTTCTCAGTTCATCTCATTTACACTGCCAAACAACTGAGAACCTGGTTATGTAAGTTGAAAAATAACTTTAACTATCACAACCAATGTTAATCCCTTCTCACACCCTGGCATTTGCTAACATTGGATGTACAACATTTATTGTGCAAAATAGTTGAATGCCAGATGTTTTCTATAATTTTAAATGCAAAATACCATATACTGACATAATTGGTATGTGTTAAGTGAGTGTATTATTATTATTAGGGACCATATAATTGGTTCTGATTCCCAGTGAGTTTTTGTATAACAAAATGAAATGCCGATCCTGTACTATTTTCAGATTGTTTGCATGCTTCAGTTCATTGTAATGGCTAATGTGTCAATCCATCTCTGTGAGAGTTTTCCTTCTTCTCAGTCATCCTTGATTTTATCAAGTGTGTAAACGGGATGCATTGATGCATTTGGCAATTAGAATGACCAAGTGGAAAACTTGCAGTTGGAAAACAAAGCTTGAAATGGCAAAGTAGAATTTTGAAAGACCAATGACTTCTTCATTGCAAATGCCTTTTCCAATGATAATGATGCATACAAAAATCAACTGGAATACATATGAATCAAAATGATTGTATCTGTTGGAAGAAGTGATGGAGAAGCAGATTATTATTAGCCAAGAAAAAGCCAGTGGCTAACTATGGAAAAATCTATCAATTGGCCATATACAAGTTCAGATGGAAGCTGAATAAAATTGAAAACATCTACAAGAACCAAACTGCAACCTTCAGCATATCCCTCTTAAGTTGAGAGACTATCTCAGTAATAGACAAAGTATCGAACAGTAATGACAGAAAACCTGGATTGACATCAAGAACATCATACAAGAAGAAATCAAAATGTCATTTAAAAGGCAGAAAAGAAATAAAATATGAAAATGGATGCAACAAAAGACAGGAAGTTGCTCTTAAACATAGAGTCAAGGATTGCTCTTGAACAAAAGAAATTGAAGAAATGATGGAGTGAAAGAGCTGAACAGAAAATTCCAAAGGGCAGGTCCAGAAGACAAAGTAAATTGGCCAAGATCTGGAGTTTTAAACCCAAAAAGAAGAACACATTCAGCATATATCAAGCTGAATAGCTGAAGAAAACATTCATGCTCTTTTCAAAATATTGAAGGGTTCTATGAGCAAAATTTTCAATGATGCAGGAAATATCAAAAGATGATGAAAGGAATATACAGTTAGTGGTTTTCCTAAAATAGAAAACCCAGTCTAAACAACCTTCAATGAGGGGGATTGACACAGTGGCTACAAGAATGGCCTTAAATACAAGGACAACTTTTAGAATAGCAGAGAATTGGGTAACGGTTTGTACTATTGTAGATCAGCCTTCTGTTAACTAGAGCCAACTTGGTGGCACCTAACAACAGCAAGCATTGTTGCAGTGGGGATTTCTGATATTAGCACATATAAATATGCATAATAAAGAGTAAGAATATGGAATAACTAATATGCTGGATTATGATGATTGCCCAATTATATCTGCAAATATTTGTCCAGTGACAAAATATTTCAAATATTCTGTCTCCATTTCTTTGATATGAGGTTTAGACAATAATACTTCAAAAAATAATCCTCTAGTGGTGGAAATATTGCATGTGCCTTGAAACAATTCTAGACAAGTTCATTGGTGTCCTGGTAATAATACTATGATACTAAGTAATTATTAGTATCCTGTTTAGATCACAATTTGCCCAGATAAGGAGAATGTTTGCCTGATTATAGTGCTGTACAAGAATTTCCTAAACCATATAGTGAATGCATTTACTTATCTTTCTGAGCAAAAATTTCTGGAGCAAATTGTTGATTGTGTTTGTACAGATAGTCTCAGTTCTCACATGAAGGCCCAAATTAAAAATGATCCTGATTGAATGATCTTCTCTATGGACAACATAACTACTTGTGAGGAATTAGAAACCATAGCATGAAAATTTACATATTATTTAGTTCTTGAACACAAGGCAAATGATCTATTTTAATTTGCAATTAGCTCTCACAATAAAAGTCTAGTTTCTAGAAATAAAAGAAAAAATGCACATGGTATTCTTCCCCTGTATAAATTTCCAGTTTCCCCAACAATCTATGCATTTCATTATTACTCTAAGCAAAATTTTTTAATGCCCCTAAATATCTAATTTCGGGAGATCCAGTTTCTCTTCTGCTATTTGTTCATTTTTAGCTTTTCAATAATATGTTTACACCATATACTAGGAACTCTAAATTAGTCCCCACATTTTTATTTGATGATATTTATAGTTTAATGGTTGTTTGATTTGTTTATATATATATTTTTTGTTTTGGGGGCATCACTGCCCTCTGGTGGTGTGAGTAAGAGGCCCAGCTTTGCTGCTGGATTTGTACTTCCAACCCAGTGGGCCGCAGTCCTGCGTACAACCACTATACCACTGAGGCTCAGGCGATTTGTTTATAATTTTATTGGGGGCATTTGCAGCTCTTTTAACAATCCATACATCAATTGTATCAAGCATATTTGTACATATGTTACCATCATTATTTCCAAAACTTTTTCAACTTAAGCCCTTAATATAATTTCTTCTTTCCCCTCTCTCTCCCCTATCCTCCTTATGTATCCTTGATCAATTATATATTGTTATACTATTCATCCCCTTTGGGGGGGAGGCTATATACCCAATCTTGTGATGGGATTCCCCCGTTCTCACCCTTCCGGACTGTGTTAGTCTGGGTAGACTAGAGGAACAAATTTCACAGGCACGTATATGGCTATAAGGAAAAGGCTTATATACAAAAGGAATGGAACACTGAGGAAGAATCCCAACCCAGTGCAGTTCAAAGTCATAAGTCCGATATTAGCCCACATGTCCGATACCAGTCTATAATGGCTCCTTCCAACTCACGACGTTACAGGTCTGTGGGTGCAGAATCCTGGCGTCGGCAGGGGTCTCCCCATGGCTCCTCACTTCCAGGGCTCAGGGTTCATCAACAGCATCCACTGGTTGCAGAAGCAACTCATCACTGGCAGGGGTCACCATGTGGCAGGCCCAGCTTAAGAGGTCTGGCTCCATCAGGGCCAGACCATGTGGTTTCTCTGGCTTCTCAGATGCTGCCATCTTGTCTTGTCCATGATTTATCATCTCTCAGGCTAACTCCCAGCAACCAGGGAGATAGGTTCTCATCTCCACGAGGGAAATATCGTGAGATTTCCCAGGTGTATCACGAGAAAGCCATGCCCACACAGAGGTCTCATTGGCTACTCAATGGCTGTCTCCAGATTAACAGGCTAGACTCCACCCCTACATTTCAATGATAAAATTAGCATAAGCATATGATTGCCACACGGACCATGCTCTTACCCTCATGATATTGACACTCCCATTACTGTTCCTGAGAGTTTATCTTTCCTGAATTCCATGTGTCTAGAGCACTTATCTGTACCAATGTGTGTTCTCTGATCTAGCCAGATTTAGACGTTAGAATTGAGTCATGGTACTTGGGGGTGTGGAGAGGAGAAAAGGAGTGGCGGAGAGGAAGTATTCAGGAAGTAGAGGCATGATGCGTTTTTGTCGGTGCTATACTGCACCTTGGTTGAATCATCCCTTCTTTATACAACTTCCATGGAAGGATACCCAATTATCTACAAGTGAGTTTTGAGTCTCCACTCCAACCCCCCTTTTTCAAATTAATATAGCTTGTTTTAGGTCCTTTTATACCTGATGCCTGATCCCGCTGATACTTCATGATCACACAAGCTGGTATGTTTCTTCCATGTGGGTTTATTTATTTCCCTGCAGGATGGTCCTGTGTTTGACTTCAAGCTTTTAAGATCCTAGATTCTATATATTTTGAGAGCTGGGCACCATCCATTCTTTTCACTACATTTGCTTATGCACACATTTTGTCTTCAATGATCAGTCAAGTTGGGGAGGTGAGCCTCAATGAGTGCCTGCTTATCAGAACAAAGTTTTCTTGGGATAAGGACAGTCTTGAGTAGAGGTCAAATGTTTTATCATATAAACATATGTACATTGGCCACTATCCCTTTCATTATAAGTTAACATATACATGTCTATAACTGTACCTCTATAAATAAATGTTGCCTCATATTTCTTTCCTCCATTTCTTTTCACCTTCCTCTTATCTCACTGTCATGTCACCCTATATTTAGCTCTCAGTATTTCCTCTCAGATACATCGTTCTTGATCAATATATCCCACAAAGCATTATACGTTCTCCTCACTATCATTGTTATATCTCTTGTATTCCCTTATCTATGAGCTTGCAGCCTCCTCACTCTCCCTCCCCATGCCAGCCTCTCCCACGTCCCTCAAGAACTGCCAGTCCTGTAGTTTTCTCCTTGAGATCGTTCATTCTGCCTATCTTATATAGATAGACATAGGGCTAAATAAACAGAAAAACAAAACAAAACAAAAAACATAATACAAGAAAACAGAACAAGAGAAAGAAAACAAACAATGGATAGTTTCAGGTTTGTCTGCTGACCCATATGTATGCTTTCCAATCAAGCCTAGAGTCTAATGATGTGCCAAGACCTGCCTCCCAAGTCAGAAGTTTATTTTTGGGATTCCTTGCAGACTGTGATTTGTTGCTTCCCTTACTGCCCCTTTGCAGTCCCTTTGCATTTCACCCCACACTATTCACCCAATGTCTCTGGTGTCATTCCCTCATAGTGCTATGAGTCAGAGAAGAAGCATCAAGTCTAATGGTGAGGCTGGTCCTATGGTTCTTGTGGTGGTCATGTACTTTGGTGTCAATTTAATGATTGGGAATGGAGGGATGGAGTCTAACCTGTCAATATGGAGCTAGCCAATGAGACCTCTGTGTGGGTATGCCTTTCTCCTGAGAATTCTGGGAAGTCTCACAATATTTCCCTCATGGAGATGAGAGACCATATTTCCCAGTTGTTAGGGGTCACTCGACTGACAAGCAAGATGGCAGCATCCAAAGAACTGGAGGAACCAGAGGAGAAGCCATATTGCCTTACCCTGATGGAACCAGACCTCTGAAGCTGGAGAAGCCATGTGGAGACCCCTGCCAGTGCTGAGTTGCTTCTACCACCTCTGGATGCTGTTGATGGACCATGAGCCCTGGAAGCGAGGAGCCATGGGGAGACCCCTGCCAGCACCAAAATGCTTCAACTGCACGTGCTTCATGAGTCAGAAGGAGTTTTTATAGACTTTTTCGGACATGTGGGCTAATGTTGGTTTTATGACCTTGGACTGGACTGGGTTGGGATGCTTTCTCAATGTTCCATTCCTCTTATATATAAAACTTTGCCTTATATCCATATGTGTCTATGGATTTGTTTCTCTAGTCTACCCAGACTAACACAGTCCTCTCTATGCAATGGGTTCTCTGAGCAGGGATCCTGTCCCTGGAGCTTGGTGGTCATAATGAGGTTTCCTATCATCTATCTATCTATCAATCTATCTTTCTATCTATCTCTATCTCTATCTCTCTCCCTCATAGTCCATTCCCATGTGGTCGGGACACACCTGTCTCTCTCCCTGAGTTGTATCTTCAATGTTGTACTCTCTTGGGATTGGAACAATATAGCTTGGCTTGTACCTGACCCCATCATCCTCTCACTTAGCTTGTTGCCCCATGCTAGTGTGTTGCCCTCCAGTCTTGGTGCTCTGGAATAAGGTCTGGTCCCTCTCTCCCTTTCCTGTGGAAACATAAACAATACCCTCCCTGTGGGTATATTAGTGTCCTGTTCCCTATACCCTCATTTTCTTTTTTCTTTTTAGTTTTAGGTTTTACATTTAATTCTTGGACTCATATTGAGTTGTTTTCTTTGTTTTTGAGTTGTTTTTAAATAGGATTTGTGACATAGATACTGTTACAATATTCTACAAATTGATATCCAGTTTTGTCCCCTTCGTTTACTAAAGAGGATATTCCATTTCCATTTATTTCATTCTTTTTTTTCAAAGATCAGCTGTCCATCAAAACAAAACAAACTCACTGCCATTTAATCAATTCTGACTCTAAGACAAGGTAGAATAGTCCCTGTGTGTTTCAGTGACTGTAACTCTACAGGAATAGGAAGCTTCCTCTTTTCCCCGAGAAGCAGTCAGTAGTTTAGACTTGCTGACCTTGTGGTTATCAACTCAATCTACACATACCAGGACTCCATGGGCTGTCCATAAATGGATGGATTTACTTCTGAGTTCTTAATCCTGTTCCACTGATGCATGTATCTGTCACTGTCCCCACTATTTTGACTACTGTGATAGCCACATTTCCAAAAGTACTTCATTGTCTTGACTTTCATGGAAATGGAATGTTAAATTTCCCACAGAGGATTTGCCTGGGGGGAAGTTTTGCTCACACACTAGAATGGATGTGAGCCAATATTTAGATACTATTAACTAAAGGTAAGCCCTAAGGCAAATTTTGCTGTGAGAAAAATCAGATCCTATCCCATATTAAATTAAGGACTGTTTCCCTGACCAAGTAAACAGAAATTCTATTATCACCCATGCTTTGTGGGTGGAGACATAGATTACTTAAGAATACTTAAAATATATGGTGAAAACAGACAGCTTTGATTAACCTAATTTAATTTCTTCCTTACATACATTTTCAATTTGTGGTGCTATGAAAAGTTTCTAAAAAAAAAAGAAAAGAAAAGTTTCTATATATTTTCTAAAACTTTGAGCTATTTTGATGTCTTCTGAAGCCTTTCTTAGGTAATGTAACTTATTGCAACCTGAAATTTATATTGCCTCCATATTCATTGAAAATATTTTGAAGACACTCATACTACATTCCTGCTACCATAATCACAGTTGATAATTCATTTTTCCTGGACCCTGTGATATTGGAAAATAGCAACGGTTAAAGAAATTCCTACTTTTGTGTTCATAAAAAGGTTTACTGCAAATAATCACTCTTCCCATATGACATAGGTAAATCTCCCTTATACAGGTTCAGCCACCTATGAAAAATCCAGAGGCCAACCAAACAACAAAATCAAATCAATTACTGTCACCTCTGGCTCATGGTGAAATCAGATGTGTCAAAATATAATTGAGTATAGGTATATTTTCAGTTGTTGATTTTTCCATAGATTTCCAGGTCTTTCTTCTGAGGTACCTCTGGATATGATAAAAATCTTCTGTTAGAAGGAACTTTTTTCACCACCAAGGGGCAATGGGCATGGGGCTTGTTTTCTATACTACTGTCAAGCCAGTCCCAGCTCATGGCAAACCCACGAAGAGCAGAATCAAGCTGTTCTACTCTATTGGTTTCCCTGGTCAGTTTTTGGATGTTGTTTCTCAGGCTGTCTACCTAATCTTAATCTGGAAGCTCCACTGAGGCCTTACAGAATCATTGCAAGCCACCACTAACTGATCTGTGCCTATAGTGCATTGACTGGGAATCTCTCCTTTGGAGACAGAAATCTTCTATTTATGAAGTAGTAGATAATAGAATTTACTACTTCACGATTGTTTTCTTGTTTCTTTTTTAAAAATTGCTGGACCAAATACTTTTACCTTGATCAATGTGCTTCTTATGCAATTGCTTAGTAAAATAACTAATGCCCAGTATCTTTGCTAATTTGAAAGCTCAAAAATTAAAGTCAAAAGACCCTCACTGATAGAAAAATCAAATGGTGTATTTCAGGATAGGAAAAAGTCCTCCCTGTTCAGAGGTGGAATGAACTCTATAGCTGGCCTAATTCAGTGCCTTTCAACCTCTCAATTCCAACTTAAAAAGTCCAACTGGAATGCACCACCCATTTCTTTGCTCACTCTTTGCTTAGGAACACCACCCCCCACCATCATTCATGTTGTAACTTTTACAGCAGTAAGTTAAATGTCCTTCCTAGAAGATTACCACGCTGCTCCATTACTTACAGTTTTGGCCCATAGTTCATTTGCCTACTCCAACGTGTTGTTTTAGTTGATAGTGTGATAGATTTTGTATAAACATAGGTAGGTCAAGTTTCTCAGTGTTTTGGTAGATGAAACTCAATCAAGTCATATTGAACCTATAAGGCAAAGTAATACTGTTCCTTTTAGGTTTCCAATACTTTGAGCCCCTACAAGGATACACAGCTTCCTTTTTCTCCCTCAGAACAACTGGTGGGTTCCAACTGCTGACCTTGTGGTTAAGAGCTTAATTCATAATCCACTTTGCAACCATGGCTACTGACTTGGTAGTTAAGATCTAGTAATTCCCTGTGATGTAATTAACTCCATAATGGGATATACTTGAGTGGCCCATTATATCTTGAATGACAGTTTGTTGTACTGTGGTGGCTTGTGTGTGACTATGATGTCGAAATTATGCCACTGATAGTTCACATGTCAACAGTTTCAGCACCACTTGCAGACTAAGAACAAACTATGAAGAAGAAATAGACTGGCCCCTATGGAGGAATTAGCCATGGAAAACCTTGGATAGTATCAAAACAATATTGTATGTTGAAATAGTCATAGAATAAAGTATAATTGTTAGATTTAGTGGCAAAAGAGGACCTCTACCCCAGGGGAAGGCATTCGCTATAGGACTGAGGAAGAGCAGCCATCTCAAAGTAGAGTTCACCATAATATTATAGATGGAGCAAATCCTTCAAGACCTTCATTTGCTGAGGGCACACAACTCAAAATGAAAACAAACAACTGCAAGCATCAGTTAATACTTGGAACTTGGAATACACCAAATATGAACCTAGGAAAATTAAAAGTTATAAAAAATAAAATGCATAAAGATCATTATTCTAAGTCTTAGTGAGCTGAAAAAGACTGATATTTGTCCTTTAGGATCAGAAAATAATATTGTTTACTAACGCTGGAATTAACACAATCAAGAAGAATGACATTGTATTCTTCATGAAAAAATACATTTGAAGATCTATCTTGAAGTACACTGCTGTGTATATTATGGAAAAATATCTATCTGAATACAAGTAAGTCCAACCAGTACATTGATTATTCAAATTACACAGTACCCTCTCAGGTTAATGGTGCAAAAATGGAAGAATTTTACTAATGACTTCAGTCTGCAATCTATGAAACATGCAATCAATATACATTGATAAATATTGGATTCTGGAATGCAAAAGTTAGAAACAAAGAAAGAAATAGTGATTAGAAAGATGGTCTTAATGACAGGAATGAAGCTGGAGACACATGGTAGAATTCTACAACATCAAAGACTTCATTATGGCAAATGCCTTTTTTCAACACCATAAATAGTAAATATGTACATGGACTTCTCCAGGTGGAAAATACAGAAATTAGTGACTACTGTGGGTAAAGATCATGGAGAAGTTCAATATCAGCAGCTAAAATGAGGCCACAGGGTTACTGTGGAACAGGTCATCAATTACAAATATGTAGGTTCAAGTTGAAGTTGAAGAAAATGAAAACAAGTCCAAGAGCCCCAAAATACAACCTTAAGTCTATCCCACCCAAATAGGAGAACATCACAAGAACAGAACTGACAGAAGAACTGAGGAGCTGTGGGCAGACACTCAGGAAATAAAAGGTAATTGAAAAGACAGAAAATAAAGAAAAGATGTCAGTATAGTCTCTGAAATTTGCTTTTAATTGTAGTACAGCAGCTAAGGCAAATGGAAGAAATGGTTAAATCAAAGAACTTAATAGAATAATCAAAGGGCAGCTCAAGAAGTCAAAGTGAAATGTTAAAATGAAATATCCTAGAATTAGAAACTCAAAAAGGAAGAACACACTTGGCATATATTAAACAAAATACTCCAGAAAAAATTCACCTTGAGTGGAATTGCTGAAAGGATCTATGGATAAGATATTAATAATGTGGAAAGCATCAGAAGAAGATAGGAGGAATACACAAAGTCACAGTATAAAAAAAGAAATGGCCATCCATCAATCATTTCAAGCAGCATATGAGCAAGAACCAATGGTGCCTATGGAAGAAGTCCAAACTCCACTTAAAGCATTAGCCAACAACAAAGCAAGTGTCCAAGAATATATGAAATACCAATTGAAATGTCTCAGCAAGCTGATGAAACACTGGAGATACTAACTTGCTTTTAACAATTTTTGGAGGACAGCTACTTGGTCAACTAACTGGAGGAGATCCATAATTTTATTCATTCCAAAGAAAAATGACCCAACATAATGCAAAAAGTATAGAAGAGTATGAATGATATCGCATTAAAGTAAAGTTTTACTGAAGATTATCCAACAGTAGCAAGAGAACATGAACAGGGAACTTCCAGAAGTTCAGGCTGGACTCAGAAGATGCAGAATAAGGAATATCATTGCTGATACCATATGGATCTTGGCTAAAAGCAAAGAGTACTAGAAAAACATGTATTTGTGTTTCATTGATTAAGCAAAAGCATAGAATTATGAAGATCCTAATTATGTGGATGCCATTGAGAATAGTGGGAATTTCAGAACACTTTAACATACCTGGGAGCAGAGCCTGGTGTGAAAAGAGAGTAAAGGAATATGGGTGGCCTGGTTTAAGAATAGTAAAGGTGCGCACCACTTATATAATCTGTGTGCTCAGCAAGTAATCAGTGACACTGCATTATTTGAAGGAGAATGTGGCATCAGGATTGGAGGAAGTCTTATTAGTAACCTCTGATACACAGCTGTCACAGCTTGCTGAAAATGAGGACTTTAAGCACTTCCTGATAAAGATCAAGTACTGAAGTCTTCAGTATAAATTGCAAATCAATGTGAAGAAAACAAAAACCTGCATAACTAAACCAGCAGGTAACAGCATGATACATTGAGAAAAAATATGGAAGTTGTCATGGATTTCATCTAGCTTGGATGCCAGTCAGTGCTCATGGAAGCCACAGTCAAAAGATCAAAGGACACATTGCATTCAGGAAAACAGCTGCAAAATATCTCTTAAGAGTGTTGAAAAGCAAGGTACTACTTTGAAGACTAAGGTGCCCATGATCCACATCAATTGTCTCATATGCATGTGAAAGTTGAATAAGGAAAACTGAAGAAATGTCAATGCATTTATGTTGTGATGAAGGCAAAGAATATTGAAAGTGCCATGGACTGCCAAAAGAATAAACAATCTGGAAGAAATACAGAGAGTATCTTTACCGGCAAAATGGAGAGACTTCATGTTATGTACTTTGGATATGTTGTCAGAAAGGATGAGCCACTAGAAAAGTACATCATGCCTAGTAAAGTGAAGGAACAGAGAAAGGGGAAGACACTGGGGAAGATGAAATGACATGGTGGCTACAACAGGCTTAAACATGAAAACAATTGTGAGATGGCAAAGAACAGGTTAATGTTTCCCTTTGTCATACATAAAGTTGTTGTTAGTTGGAATTGACCCAACAGCCACTAACACTCCCATGGGCAGCCCACCAGTCAGAAGATTGAGATGGGAAGCAACAGCATGGGAAGGCTACCTAAGTAGCCCTGATTCAATCAATTGAAAGGAGGTTTCCTTTGAAGTGTCGCCTACTTCTGATTTACGGGGAAGTGGTTTAAAAGAAAAACTCCTGATTGTTTTTTTCTACTCCCCAAGATATTGTTTTCCTTTTTAAAAAATCATTTTATTGAGGACTCATATAACTCTTATCACTATCAATACATACATCAATTATGTACAGACATATTTGTACATTTGTTACCATCATCATTCTCCAAATATCCTCCTCCTACATCCTCCCTTAGTATCAGTTCTCCATATAGCCTCTCCCTCCCCACTCCCCCTTCCTCATGAATGTTTAATAATTTAGAAATTATCATTATTTTGTCATATCATCCACTATCCGATGTGTTCCTTCACCCACTTCCCTGTTGTCTGTACCCCAGGGAGGAGGCTATATGTAGATTCCAGCAGTTGGCTCCCCCTTTCTACTCCATCTTCCCTCTACCTTCCTGGTATTAACACTCTGAACACTGGTCCTGAAGTGTTCATCTGTCCGGGATTCCCCATGTTTCCAGCTCCAGTGTACATCTGCTGGTCTAGCTGGATTTGAAAAGTAGAATTGGGGTCATTATAGTGGATGGGAGGAAGCATTTAAGAACTAAAGGAAAGTTGCATATTTCATTATTGCTAAACTGTACGCTGACTGGCTTTTCTCCTCCCTGTGACCCCTCTGGAGGGGAATTTCATTTCACCTACCAATGCCTTTGGGTCACCAATCTGTAACCCCCTCAACTATAATGATATAATTTTAGTTGTTTGATTCCTGATACCTGATCGCTTTGACACCTTGTGGTCACATGTGCTGGTGTGCTTCTTCCATGTGGGCTTTGTTGCTTCTGAGCTAGATGGCTGCCTGTTTATTTTCAAGCCTTTAAGACCCCATATGCTATATCTTTTCATAGTCAGGCACCATCAGCTTACTTCACTACTTTTGCTTATGCATACCTTTGTCTTCAGTGATCCTGTTGGAAAGGTGAGGATCATGGAATGCGAATTTAATAGAAAAAAGTGTCCTTGCTTTGAGGAAGTACATGAGTGGATGTCCAATGCCCATCTGCTGTCTTAATACTAACCCTATAAATATATTCACAAAGATCTATTTCCCCATCATCAAATATAAATATGCTCACTATGTACATGCCTATATTTAGACCTCTATAAATGCCCGTTATCCCCAGCTCTTTCCTCTATTTCCTTTGTTTTCCTCTTGTTCCACTATCATGCTCAGCCTCCATTTGGGTTTCTGTAATTTCTCTCTCTTACATTACTCTTGTTGAATTTCTATCAAGCTTCTCAAAACCACCTTGTCACTGATTTTGAGTCATTTGTTGATTTTTGTCACTTGGCACTGATTTTATCACTTGACACTAATATTGTGTCCACTGTTGGTGGACCTGTAAGTATGTAGAGCTACTATGGAAATCGATTTTGTGATATTTAAAACAGATGGAAATTGATTTACCGTGTGACCCAACAGTCCCCTTACTGGGCATATACCCAGAAGAGGAAGAAATAAATCACGGCCAGACAGCTGTGCTCATCACAGCACAGTTCGCAATTGCAAGGAGATGGAAACTATCCAAATTTTCATCAATTGGCAAATGGATTAAAAAGCTGCTGTATATAAATGCAATGGAGTACTATGCATCACTAAAAAGCAGTGATGAGCACATCAAGCACCTTGCCGCATGGGAAGAACTGAAGGAAAGTATGCTAAATGAAGCAAGGCAAGCACAAAAGAACATGTACATGAGTCTGTTGAAGTAAGCTAAAAAAATGCAAAAGAGACACAGGGGAAAAGCTACTGTATACAGAAATCCCCAAGACAATTTTTATTGTCACCCAATCAGCTGCACAATCTGTTATGCGTTTCTTCCTTGGTAATTCAGTCTTTCTTGATTGGCCCTATAAATTCTTTCTTCTCTGATATCTGGAGGGGGCTGCAACCAAACTTGGAAGTAGTGTTGGTAAAGTGGACATCAAGCCTGATTTTGTGTATGGGGGGTGGGGGAGGGGAGGAGGTCTAGAATCCTGCATCTGACTCATTGAACTCTGCTATTTGAACTTGAGCCAATGACCTGCCATATTGTATGCTGGCACCTTCCAACTGACTTTCACCTTGGATTCATTCTCCTCTGCAGCCACAAGCTTGACCTATTGATCATATATTCATTCCCCTGTACACCTGCTATCCTGATTATTCTTGTTGATCTTGAGTTCAATCCCTGCAGCTGAGAGAATCATGAAAGTCCTCCAGCCTAACATATGACCCAGACTTGTACTTGCCTACTTCTACAACTGTTTGAGCCATTTTTAATATAAGTATATATATACACACACGCACATGCACACATGCGTACACACACCACAGGCTTTACTGCTCTAGAGAACCCACCCTAGGGAAAATATGAAACTGTTTAATGCTGGAATTTCATATTGGCAGTTGGAAATTTCTGTAGTGTCAGCTTTGTTAAAAGAACTGATATTTTATTTCTTGTTTGGCTAATTATTTTCTTTCAATTGGCGCTGAACTAAGTTGGGAAGAATGTTGTTATTTTACTGTTCTACATTCAAATTCCAATAGAAAGAAGTAGCTACGATAAAAAGTAACTTTCAAAATGCTTAAGAGAAATATAGGGGGAAAGCCAATCATTTCTGCTGGAGTTCAAGCAGTTATAATGAAAGAAAACAAGAACTATTTCTATAGATTGTTAAGTTCAAAAATGTCAAGGCTCTTCCCTTTGTTGATTCATATTCTACCCTCAATATAAAGCCACAGTGAATGGATTCATGAGAAAAGCGGTGTGATGGTTAGTTTTTATATCAACTGGATATACCAATGTGAAGACAATAGTATCAATTAGGTCACCTCTGGAAGACAACTTCCTAGACATGTTGTCTTACGTCTGAGAGACTCTGGGCAGACCTGATCTCTCTCTTGCCCCATCATCTTCTGCTGAATCTGGATCTTGTTTCTGGTTTGTTGATCTCTTGTGGTGTCATTTGCTAATCCCAGAAGCTATCACCAGTCTGCTGGCCTTCTATTCAGACATTCAACCTCAGATTGATTCAGCTATGCATCCAGTCTGTGGCCCTTCTGTCTCATCTTGCTACTTCCTATATTATCAGTTCTTGCAGTTATACAAATCAAGAGAAGACTTCAACTAAGTGTGACTGACAAATTTGAATCGGGCTGAATTTAACTACTTTTACAATTACATAAAGCTTTTCTTGATATAAATTTATTTCAATATATACACACATACAAGTATCATTGGCTTTCTTTCTTTAGAGATCTCAACCTAACACAAGTGGGAATTTAATGATGAATAGAATTAAGACAGAAAATAGAGAGGTATTGAGAAAGGACCTTTAGGTAGAGATTTTTAGGCAGAGGAGGGAAAATTGATAAATGTGTAGGGTGTGGAAAGATGTATTTCTCCTAAGAAATGAAGAGTGAATAAAACTATTCAATCAAGTTTTATGTCTACAATAAAAATATAAAATATACTCAGTATATAGAATGCAGTTATCATGTTATATTTCTTTTCTGTACAATAGTCAGAGTTATTCTATTATTTACCTATTTAAGTGAACAACAAAAGATTGAGTACACATGCATAAAGTAGAATTAAAAGCAAGTCAAGTATTCAATTATTCTGATGTTTTATTATGTTTTCTAAATAAGATCGGGTCCCTGAACACTATTATCTTCACTCAATAAACATTCTAAGTCGACTATATTGTTCCAGTTTGTGTTGACTGGATTCCTACTGGTGGCACCACATATGTGTCAGATTGAAGTTGTGCTCCATAGGGTTTTCAAGGGTTGATTGCTTTGTGGCAGACCATCAGTTCTTTATGCTGAGGTGCCTTTGCCTGAATTCAGACCTGCAACAATTGGCCTAGCATCTTAGTGCATTAATTGTTTGCTATTCCCTTAATAAATATCAATTTCCCATTTATCATGTTTATACTAATATGACCACTAGGCTTTACTAAGTTAGAGATAGCATTTTGCTTCTTCTTGGTAGCTAGGTTATTTTAAAGAAAATATTGTGAAATATTAAATGATCTTTTTAATCCCACGTGTATTTCCTCATCTAGTTTCATTGTAGAAGATGACTATATCACCTGTCCCAGTTCTTCTTAATTTCACATCAATAAACAAATAGGCCTACAAACTTCTGCCCACTGAGACTTCTGCAAGGTATGGTAGAGCATGACACTTCCCGAAATAACAGCAAGCCCTGTTTTATTCTGCAGAGTTATAAGCAGCGAGCTTCTGAAACCATGATCAACAAAAACTTTTTGTTTGTTGCCCTTAAAAAAAACAACAACAGCAGTATTTTTGAAGGAATAAGAAATGAATTCTCCAGACAACAAAGGAACCAGCAGCTTCACATATATTTTAAGCTGAAGGAAAGTTATAAGCCAGAAGAAAATATGAGTGGCAGGACACATACAGTCGACCTTTAAAGGTTTGATTTCTGTTTTAAGTTCTGCAAATGCCCCCGGCTTTCCCCCACATAAAATAAAAAATCCTGACTTATGTTCAAATGTGGCCTTTGCCCTTCACCCTTACACCAAATACCAAGAGGGAAAAAAAATTAGGGGTGTGAAAGCGACATATCTATATGATATGAATATCCAGCCCACTGTACCAGCAGAATCAAAGATGAAGCTCTGAGATTTGAGTTTGGTGGAGAATCATGATGTAGTGCGATGATTCTTAAGCACGGTGGGGCAGCTTTAGACAGCATTTATCTGCAGAACTGGTGAAGAGACTGTCACTCCCACTTGCATCTGAATCCAGCAAGTCCTACCAAGAGCCTGCACTTGACCTCAATGAGAGTCCCTGTAATGCAAAATTACTTTGATCTGTGAGGTTTGTTTCATCTAAACAGGTCCTTCTTCAGATTATTAATGCTCTGCTTGTATCCATTATTGGGCAATGCAAAATTGAAGAGGTTATCTAGCAAATCGGGTTTTGTTTCAGTCCCTAAAGCAAACCTACAGTAATCTAAAAAATTTAAAGAATGAAAGGGAAAAAGCGATCTGCTTGATAACTCAAAGGTATAAGTAATTGATTCAAAGTTCTATTTTACTTTGCATGTTCTATATTTAATCTATGTCCTTGTACATAGCTTAGCTCATTGCTATTAAGGAGAGACCAAACAGCAGTGTGATTCAGGAAAATTTCTGCCATTGTAAATATATTTTTGCAAACTTCTATGTCAGTAAAAAAAGTTTAAGATATCAAGGTTTAGTGTCAACCCACATGATGAATTCGACTCCTGATAGAGTATTATCACAGGAAGTCAGCCTCCGATATATACATCACAGGTTTGATAGGCACAGTTGTACAATGATAACTATTATTTATTATAGTAAAGTTATAGAGAACATGAGAAAGAGAGTAAAAAGAGTCTGACACATTTCATGGTAGCATGCTCACCTCAGCCCGTCAGTTGGCCCATGTGGAGAGCAGGAGTGAGTGGGGGAAGGTATTACATGAGGAGAGGAGGTTAAGGAGCATCTGGTGCACACTGGGCAGAGAGAGTGGGGGCTTCTTTATAGTGATCATGCCTTATATATCCTTTGGTGCCACGCATGGCCCCTAATTATAGATAAGGACATATGTCACAGGAAAGGGTTGTACAATCACATGAAGGGGATGAGCTAGGGGTGTACATGTAATACCAAGGGGAGGAACTAGGGGTTTACATGTGACAAGAAAGGCAGACCCTACTCAATATGCAGCATAATCTTGATCATCCTTGGATGGACTTGATCTCTTTGTCTCCTGTAGGGAAATACTCTATTGGTATGCTTATCAGAAGGGAGTGGACCTACTTAAGTTGACCTCCAAGTGTATGGTCACATACCACATGTAGCAAGGGGCTTAAGTTTGGCATATATTTGGGGGAGCTAACCCGAGAGAAATCTTTCTGTTTCCCACAGAGTATTTTAAAATCAACTAAAATAATGAATTTCATTTCATTTGTAGAATTTATATTTTAATAGTTATTGTTGAATCCATCAGAACAAAACAAAAGGAACAGAATAAAAAGACAACTCTGAATATGTAATTTACAAGTCAATTAATATAAGTTGTCAGTAAATACATGAAATGTTGTTCACAGTCATCCATATAATTTTAAATATCAAATCAGAGATATGACAGCACACTTACCAAATGTGCAGAATTTTTTTTAATACCAACTGATAAGACTACGAAGTGTTAACGATTGTGTGGACTTCCATACAAAGGTATTGAGACCATAAATATCTACAACCTTTTTGGAAAGATATTTCAGCAAGTACAACTAAAACGTTAACAATGTGGTGGCAATGATCTTTCCAATGTTTTCTTTTTTAATCCAACTAAATTATGAGAATGTTTGGGCCAACTCCAGGACCAGGCAACTTCTGTTCCAGCTTCTCAAAAAGACGAATGCTCTGCTAAGCTTCATATCTCCTGCCTTCAGCACTCCCCAGAACTTACCTCACCCTGCGAAACATACCTCCCTAGTATTGTTTCCCAAGAACAAGATGCCCACCCCCCACCCCTCCAGTTGGGCAGGACACAGTTTTCCTCTCCCTAGCACTGTTTCCTAGAAACCGCAACACTGGGAACTTCTCATCCTCTTTACAATCCACCTGCCTTCAGTTCAAATCATATATATATATCCCACCATCCCAGTACCAGACGTGACTCCCCTAATCTACACTCTAGGTTGCAGGACCTGCCCATAAGTTCAAGATGCTTCTGCCCCCCTCTCTGCTCTCCCTTACCCTCCCAAAAGGTCTTTTCTCTTAATAAATCCACCTTTGCTTCACATCTCTGTCTGAATTCTGCCTCAATTTACCTCTCAGAGGGATTGACTTAAAGACATATCTTCAAAGGCAATCGATTATTGTTATGTTCTTATAAAAATTGGAAATAAGTGTTCATCAAAAAAATTAGTATTGACTGAGTATTTTGTACTAAACTATATAAAAGAACACTAGATAACTATAAAATTATATATGTGGATATTGTACAAAAATATTTATTTAAATTGGAAAAAGATCACAATGTTTTGGTTTAAAATTATTATACAAAAATCACGTAAATATAATCCATTTTGATTTTTGGAGTAATCTGTATCAACACACTTACTGTCAATTTATCATATTGCGGCTGTCATTTTGCTAAGAAATTGGTAGCTGTACCACTGGTATTTCAAAGTCAGCGAGAACTCACATGAAAAACAGGTTTCAATAGAGTTATCCAACTAAGACAGACTAGGAAGAAAGACCTGGGAATCTACTTTCAAAATCCAGATTAAAAAAAAAAACAAAAAAAAAAACCTCGGGATCATATTGGTGGAAGATGCAAGTGTGCCAGTGCTTCTGAAATGGGACAGAACTGGGCAATATTTCATTCTGTTCTGCCTGGTGTGCCAGCAATCAGAACTGACTCCAAAGCAACTAGCAACAATAGATCAGCGAAATGGTAGCAGTCTACTTCAATAGTATAATTTTGTACATATTTCCATTATTGACACCAAAAATATTTTTAGATTATATTTTATGGCTCAATAAAGTGGGAAAGTTGGAGACTATATTACTGTAAGAAACAAGGAAGTAAATGTATGAACCTTACATCTGATACTACACCAAGATTATTACTTAGAACTATGGGAACATAAACCCAATTATCTTTATGAAAATATAAAACAGCCATTTTCAATCAGGTGTACATTTTTTCCTCAATATAAAATCTTGGACTTTTTATTAGAATGTGTTGGAAATATTATCACCAATATGTGGCTTAGCTCATTAATTTAAGAACAAGTTTGTTATATGTGTATTGGTTTTTAAAGATAATCCACA
Organism: Nesogale talazaci; assembly: GCA_004026705.1. Taxonomy (NCBI): domain Eukaryota; kingdom Metazoa; phylum Chordata; class Mammalia; order Afrosoricida; family Tenrecidae; genus Nesogale; species Nesogale talazaci. Next base: position 118,170 of record PVJH01004392.1, read on the forward strand.
GTTCATAGTTGGTGGAATTCCATAAGCCATTCCTAAAAATAGGTGTTATATAAATTCAAAATAATGATAATGGCATGCTGCTATAAAAGAAAACAGATTTTTATTTATAATTCTGTTTCCCAATAGGATTTTCTGAACTCTAAGCAGAAGTGGAGGTTTTGCCTCGGTTATCAGGATCTTGCTAGATTTCTAATCTCTGCTTTGCTAATAAATATCTAACATATGGGGTTGCCCAACGTTGTTTTAAAATGCCATGAGGGGAAAACAGACATTGTGACTTTTTCAAATATGCTTCCCATTACATATTCATTCATTCATCCATCTATGCCAACCCAGTCCCAACCCTCTGGGATCACTTTGTCTTTCTTGATAGTTGACTGTATTTCATGGATCTGTTTCATTGTGTAGCTCTTTCCTCCATTTCCTATTTAGTTCCAAGTTGCTGTATCTTTAACTCTATATCACTGTTAGTCCTATAATAATAAATAGACTTCAAACAACGTATTAAATCTTTCTGCTTGTTAAGTAGCAATGTGAAATGATTTGTGAAGAAAGAGAAGAAGGATTTTGAATCTGTATCCCAAGTCATATGGAGGGGGAGTATTTGAGAGGGAAAGGCCATAATTGATGACAATTCATGCTAGTCATTCTGTAGTAGAGGAGGGATAAGGATAAACCCCAAACCAAAGCCACTGCCATTGAATCAATTCCAACTTACAGCAACCCAATTCAGAGATTCCAAGGCTGTCTATTGAAGCAGATAGCATCGTCTTTCTCCCACAAAACATTTGGTGTTTCTGGCAAACCTTAAGGTTATCAGTCAGTCCAACACATGCATGCTTCACAGTCCTGCCAGAACTCCCTTAAGGGCCGGGAAAACAATGTAGTGTGTGTGGAGCAATTACTAGGGTGGTACTCAGATGGTTGAAGATATCTTCATGACCTGTACCAGACTATTACCACTTCCATTCAGCATTGAAAACCCAGAGAGAGACTACAAGTTGGATGGACTGCAAGAAATAGCTTTCAGGACAACTGAATCTATACTTCTCATATACCAAAAATGGCTTCTTAAACATTTCATGGGGAAAGAAAGATAATGCTTCCTATATATTTTTCTTTTCCTTTCCTCCTCCTGCCCCTGCCATATATGTGAAATGTTGTTTAACCAATGATATCAGGCATAAAGTCACCCCAGAAAGCTAGATAAACTCCTTTCTTGAAGTCCTTGAATACAAATGAACCCACAACAGGAGCTAAGTGCCACTGAAGACTGTTAACCATCTTAACATGATTAAGAATTAAAACAATTGCATAATATTGCCTCCAGCACCAAATCTTGCAGTAATCATGAGTCCGTACTGCTTTCACACAAATGTAAACAAAGCAAGAAAAAGTCACATTCTGCCTTGAAGCAAAAGGCACAAGACACATGTTGAGAAAATTCTCCTCAAATATACAGTGAAGAAGTCAAAAGAACTAGGTTGCACAAGGAAACTTCCAGAGCTTTGTGAGTGAATTAAACAAAGTAAACAGGACTAATGTGTGTTAACAACTATGCTTTCAAAGTAGGTTAAAATTGTTTTAATCTTGCATTTGCCAGTAGAGAAAGCTTTAAAAATGTTACTCCATTTTTAATATTGATTTCAATATTCATTGTGTTAACATACCAAAATCAAACACCCCAGTTTAATTAGGGACTTAGACTATTGCCTAAGGATTCTATCACTTGACTAGTATTGTTGCTAACAATTGTCTTTGTGTGGTGCCATTGAGGGAATTCTGACTCTTTGCCATCTTATGTACAAAACACTGTCTGAGATTTCACCATCTTCACAATTGTCTTGATGTTGGAACCCACTGCTGCAGCCACTGGATCAACCCATCACCTGCCTTGTGTTTGCTGCCTCTTTTTTACTGCACCTCCACTTTCCCAATCATGTCCAGTCCAAAGAGCAGTAAGGGAACTGGCATAGGATTAAGGCAGAAGACAAAGTTACAGAATTAGGTTGGCTGTATTTTAACTGATGTTGTCAAAGGTGGAACATCTCAACACGGGGCTTTTCTAAGGACAGGTGAAATATATATATATATATATATATATATAAATGCATGATTGGTTCAGGGGGTAAACTATAACTGTATATGTCTTTCATATAAATAAATGATGATACAAGACCATCACAGGACAAGCTATTCTGTGAACATGGTGTTAAAACTAATTCTTAAGCATTCCTTTTCCTGGATGTCTACTGTGAAGGAGTGTCAGCACCATCTGGGGAAAAGGCTGGGATGTACTAAAATTACTTGATCACCTATAGAAAGTATGGTTAATTTAAGACAAACACTAACATATATGGAGGCAAGGAAACTGAATTCAGCTCTTAGAATTAGAACAGCCATTTTGCAGTTGGTCCCAAACCTCAGATTTTAAGACACTAAATCATTCCTTCCTTTGATCTAAGATTTCATTGAGCCTCGTTGGATCACTTTTTGATCACTTTTGATGAGTATTTTCTTGTGTGGACGTTGGGGCAATTCCATTCACTACATTCTGAATCAGAGCTGCCCTATAGGACAAGGTGCCTGTGAGTTTCCAAGACTATAACTCTTTAAAGGAGTAGAAAATCTCATTTTAATTCCCTGCAATCCAGTAGTATATAGAATTGTAAAAAAATCTATGTATTGTTCTTTCCAATAAACCTATAGGAGACTTTTCATCTGATGTCTTTTTTCAAAAAAAAAAAAGTCCCTTTGGAACAATATAATGCTAATATTGTTAATTTGGTTTTCAGTTGTCAAAGTCCCATTAACCTGTGAAAAAGTTGCCTAGAGTGTTCTATTAAAAACTGACAATATTTAACAGTATCCTGACTTTTGGTAACCTGTTAACTACCCTAGTAAACAAACAATCAAAAAACCCTCACTGCCATCAAGTCAATGCAACTTTATAGGACAGGGCGGGCTGCCCTTGTGGGTTTCCTACTTTGAAGATCCTTATGCCAATAGAGCCTTGTCTTTCTCCCGAAGACTAGATAATAGTTTCAAATTGCTCACCTTGTTGTTAGCAGCCCAATACATAACCAATAAGCTACCAGAGTTCCAACTCCTCTAACAAACCCCTTGAATCAACGTATTGTCTATGAGTTCTGTGTTGCTGTTGCAATGAGTTATTGAACTTCATATAGATGTGTACTTGGGAGAATGTTTGGTACTAGAATAAATCAAGAAGGATGGAACATAAGGGCATGTCTGGCCACTGCCTTGTAGGAATAGGTAAGCCAAGGTAGTCAGATATGGCTTCTGCATTCTTAACAGTTATACAATTTGGCATATCTCCTGATTAAAGAACATATAGCCCTGTGACTTAAGGCTGAAATTATATGTTGTATGAAGAAACAGATAATAGCTATACCAAGGTATAGAACTGGTGGTTGCTGAACTACTGTATGCTCACATTTTCAGTTCTATACGTCTTTATTAAGACATGCGTTAACTAGGTTCTGCTACTGTCATTGACTATTGTTGTAAGTATTGCCTTATCACCAACCCCCATAGTTTGTGTAAACAGTATCTAATCACTTAACAATTTAATCTGTACACATCAATTATCCATGTATTACAATTTGTAACCAGTCCATATTTGTTTAATCTCCTTTACTCAATTGTGTTCCAAATGCATTACCATGGGTCCAACCAATGACGCTATCAACAGAATGAGCTTATGTCCAGGGAGATGATCGATAATAATCTGCAACATAAGATTACAAAGATGCATCTAACATAACCAGAGACATATATAAACTATAAATACAAGAATGGATTGGGGCCTTGCACTAAATCCTACCTCCAATCTAGGAACAATTAGTTCTTAGAATATGTCCTTCCTTGATACCTGCCCTCATGGAGAGATCATGGAAGATATGGGTGCTATAGCAAAATGTGGTTAAAAAACTAGATGGTGCCCACCTGTCAGAAAGAATAGTATCTGGGGTCTTTAAGACTTTTCTTCAAACATGCAACCCCATCTAAATGAGAGGTTAACTAAGCCCACATGAAAGAAGCACATCAGCCTGTATGATCCAACAATTATCAATAATATACTCCAAATCTGCAGAAGGGAATGGTATCAGAGCTTAAATTGTGAACACCTGACTCATAAGGCTAAAGAAAATAGTGAAAGTCTAACATCCATTTCCAGGGTTCACACTTTGAGTAATCCTTTGATGAATTCTCTCTGACCATAGACAAGGGATGTAAATTGATTTACAATCATACAGAGAACACTGCCAAGTCAATTATGATAAATACAGTTCAGTTAAAATGTGGTAACTTATTTGGTCTTCCTTTTGATTCATTTAAGAGTTGCTTCTGATTTTTTAAAAATGTAAATTAAGCCTCTGATGAATCCCATCTTACCATAGACCAGGGATGTGAATAAAGCCTTAGTGTGATGCAGAGTGCATTGGAAAGTGGTTTATTGCAGATAGTGTTTGGTTAAAATGCAATGCCCTATCATTTGATAGCACTATTTGACCCATTTTAAAGTTGATTTAGTTTTCAAGGTTTTCTATTTTCTTTTCAATTGAAGTGTTTCTGTTTTATTCTGTTACTATGTTAATTTTTTGGTGTTTTTTGGTTTGATTTTGTATATTTTCCTGTAAACTGAATCCAGGAGAGGAAAATCTATATAAACAGCAACTGGATTAATGTTTTCTTGAAAGTCTTCAACACTCATTGTCATCAATCCTGATGTCATACATCCCTGAACATGTTGGCAATATTTGAATTTCAATAAAGTTCACTGTTTCCTGCTATCATTGAAAGGTCTATCGGGGATCCTCAAACATTTTTTGAAAACTCATTTAATTGGGGGCTCATACATCTGTGTTCATTAGAGATATCAGTCTATAGTTCTCTATTCCTGTGGGATCCCTTCCCTGTTTGGGTATCAAAGTTATACTGACATCATAAAATAGGTTTAGGAGTTTTCCACCCATTTTATCCTCTGGAAAACTTTGTGGGGGAGGGAGAGAGGATAGAGGGGAAAGGATGAGAAACTGCTATCAAGGGCTCAAGTGGAAAAGCAGACATTTGGAAAATGATATCTCTAATGAATACAGATGCAAAAATCTTCAACAAGATACTGGCCAATAGAATACAAAAGTATATAAAATGCACAATCCATCAGAATCAGGTAGGATTCATCTCAGGAATGCAGGGATGGTTTACCATCCATAAATCCATCAATATTGTGTACCACATTGACAAGATAAAGCATAATAAGCACATGATAATATCTATAGATGCAGAGAAAGCATTTGACAACATCCAGCACCCTTTCCTAATTAAGACACTCAGAAGGACAGGAATGGAAGGGCAGACTAGACAAGGATGTCCCTTATCCCCACTGTTATTCAATATAGTATTGGAGGTCCTAGTTAATAACATAAAACAACAGAAAGACATCAAACGTATCCAACTGGAAGAGGAAAAGGTGAAATTACCATTATTTGCTGATGACATGATTCTGCACAAAGAAAATTCCCAAAACTCCACAACCGGACTATAAAACAGTGACCAGGGAATATGGACAAGTGGCAGGATACAAGATTAACAAACAGAAATTGATTGGTTTGCTATATACATCCAACAAGACCAGGGAAGAATAGATCAGGAAGGCAATACCATTCAGAATAGCCAAAGATAGATTGAAATATCTAGGGATATATCTAACAACAAAAAAAGGCCTACACAAGGAAAACTACAAAACCCTAGTACAGGAAACCAAAAGCAACCTCCACAAATAGAGGAATATTCCATGCTCATGGATTGGGAAACTCAATATAGTAAAGATGCCTATCCTACCTAGGATACTTTATAAGTTCAATGCTATCTCAATTCGAATACCAACAACCTTCTTCAGAGAACTGGAAAAACTGACCACCAACTTCATATGGAGAGAGGAAAAGTCCAGAATTAGCAGAGATCTCCTCAAGGAGAAGGACCCAGCCAGAGGGCTTGCTTTACCTGACTTTCACACCAACTACAAAGTCATAGTGGTCAAAACAGCATGGTACTAGCCTAATGACAGATACACAGATGAATGGAAAAGAATAGAAAACCCAGGAAAAAGCCATTAGCAAATAGACAACTGATTTTCGACAAGGGCCCCAGAAGCATCAAGTGGGAGTATGACGCTCTATTTAATAAATGGTACTGGAAGCAATGGAAATCGACATGAAAAATGAAACAGGTTCTCTACCTCACCCCATGCACAAGAATAAACTCAAGGTGGATCATGAGCCTAGAAGCAAAACCCCAAACGATCAGGACCATTAGTGAAAGAATCAGGAAATATCTAAGAACCTTGGCCCAATGAATACAAAGGTCCTCAAACATTTTAAACAGGAGACCAGTTCACTTTTGATCAAACCATTGGAGTGCTGGACTATAGTTAGAAAACAAAAACAACTATGAACAAATTCACTATGGACTCTGAATGAGTCAGCTGCTAAGCAGGACTACAGCGGTAGCAAAAACACCTGACAGACCAGATAAGTGGCCCTCAGGTCGTAGGTTGAAGAACCCTGGTTACATCATCAGTAGCTCACATAGATTTATCCATAATAGCTCACATAGATTTATCCATAATAGCTATATTTGGGGGGGGGGCATCACTGCTCTCTGGTGGTGGGAGTAGGAGGCCCAGCCCCACTGCTGGAATTGAACCTCCGTCCCAGTAGGCCGCAGTCCCGCACACAACCACCTCGCCACCGGGGCTCAGCCCCATAATAGCTATTTTCTACCATTTGCCAAAGGTAAAATAATAAAAATGTTCTTTGCATGATGTCTTAAGACCTCATTATTGGTTGGTGGTTATGGTCCTGTCTGCTGCTAATTTTCCCTGAAGTGTTGACGGCTTTCTGGAAGGATCAGCATGTGCCAAAGTATCTCCAACATCATCCATTTGAACCAACAACTCAGCTTTCATTCTTAAGCTTGCCTCTTGTTCTCAGGAAGTTCCTGTGTGACTACAAATAGAATCTAGCTCATCCATAAGCACAGTACCCATCATCCAGAGTCAACTCTTCCTTCTCACTCATCATAAAAAGATATGCTTTTAAATGGAAATAGTGGCAGCTGAGACCCCTTCAGAATTCACACACAGCCACACTACAAGAAAGTGCTGAGAGGAACTCTGGATAGCGAGACAGTAAAACCTAGACTCTAGCCTTTCCCCTCTCCACTTCTCAACTCTTCTCTGTGTTTTCAGACCCAGGATAACCCATTCAAACAGTCACCCTTTTCCCTATCACAACAATTCTTAAACTCAGGTTTCTGCTTGAGTGCCTGAGAGGGAAGTTCTCCTCAAAAACAAGATCTAGAGGCTTTTGGTTGCCAAGCAGATTCTGCAAAAATTCTAAAAATTTCATGAGTCTGATTCATGTAAAAACTTCCCAGTAGCTGATATTTCCTCCTGGTAATTTTAGAGCAGTAGGAATAGTGGGCAAAACTAGAAGACAAAGGGCACTTGCAAAGGTCTATACACAGACAGGTATATATGTAAATATAATCACATATTATAAGGAGGTAATATATATATATATATATATATATATTTAGTACTAAGGTAGAAACTAGACCTTGGGCCCCCACCCAGGCACTCCATCAATACAAGAACACTTTTTTCTATGAATCTGGTATTCCATGATGCTCACTGGCCCAACACAATCACTGAAGTCAAATAGGTCCATAAGCAAATGTGGTAAAGAAAACTGATGGTGCCCAGCTATCAAAGATATAGAGTCTGGGGACTCAAAACCTGAAGACAACCAAACAGTCACCTGGCTGAGAAGTATCCAATCCCACAAAGAAGAAGCACATTGGCCAGTATGCTGATGAGCTATCAAAAGGACCAGACCTCAGGCATCAAACAGGAAAGAAAATGTATCACTGTGTGTGATCCTTCCTGAGATGGTCACTGAGGACATGTGCGGGTATGAGCAAGAATGATGAATATAGCTGATGGTACCCAGCTATCAAAAGATGTAATGTCTGAGGACTTAAAAACTTGATGGTGAACAAACAGTGATATAGCCCAGGAACAACAAAGCTCACCATAAAAGAAACACACCAGCCTGTGTCACCATGAGGTGTGGAAAGAACCAGAAAACAGGCATCAAAGAACAAAAGTCATATTATTATATG